>JBBPBX010055055.1:0-23238 GCA_038048925.1 Garcialebias charrua | reverse complement strand
TTTAGTTTTAGAGTTGGTGTAAATTTTCATACTCTTATACCACTATGCAAAAAACTCAGGACAGTGTTAGGTTTACTATTTTATGCTTATGTCTATTATTATATGTTTCAGTGTTTCAATGTTTAGATGTTTACTGTTGCACCGAGGGACTGAGAGAAACGCAATTTCGGTCCTGTGTATGTCCTGCACTGTACATATTACAGATCTGACAATAAAGTTGACTTTGACTTTGACTTTGACTTTAAAGTTTCTTGTTGTTGTCACTGTAGTAATACTGATCTGTGTTCTGATACATCCTTGTCAAGGCAGACCTTCATATGAAATGAATTATGCCTCTTTTCCACCGCTCGGCTCGGCTCGGGTTGGATCGGCTCAGGTCGGCTCAGTTCGGGTCGGGTCACATCTATGTTCTGTTTCCACAGCTTTTTTGTACCCCTTCTGTGGGCGGGGTCCAGAATCCTACTCGTCTTACCACATGGTGGCAGTAGTGTTCCTCAAGCTATTTACTACAGTACTAGCCACCACTAGAAGAAGAACACAATAAAGACTTTGTATCACATATTATCAATTCTATCAAAAACCACATAGCTGATATTTTTCAAAAAAATCTAGTGTGATCACAACATGTTCATATACGAAATGTATCCTGTTGGAGTTATTTGAAATAAAATTCAATGTTTTATAGACATAAATGTGTCAACCTACGTCCATTATTTTCTACTTTGTATCACATATTATCAATTCTATCAAAAACCACAAAGCTGATATTTTTCAAAAAAATCTAGTGTGATCACAACATGTTCATATACGAAATGTATCCTGTTGGAGTTATTTGAAATAAAATTCAATGTTTTATAGACATAAATGTGTCAACCTACGTCCATTATTTTCTACTTTGTATCACATATTATCAATTCTATCAAAAACCACAAAGCTGATATTTTTCAAAAAAATCTAGTGTGATCACAACATGTTCATATACGAAATGTATCCTGTTGGAGTTATTTGAAATAAAATTCAATGTTTTATAGACATAAATGTGTCAACCTACGTCCATTATTTTCTACTTTGTATCACATATTATCAATTCTATCAAAAACCACATAGCTGATATTTTTCAAAAAAATCTAGTGTGATCACAACATGTTCATATACGAAATGTATCCTGTTGGAGTTATTTGAAATAAAATTCAATGTTTTATAGACATAAATGTGTCAACCTACGTCCATTATTTTCTACTTTGTATCACATATTATCAATTCTATCAAAAACCACATAGCTGATATTTTTCAAAAAAATCTAGTGTGATCACAACATGTTCATATACGAAATGTATCCTGTTGGAGTTATTTGAAATAAAATTCAATGTTTTATAGACATAAATGTGTCAACCTACGTCCATTATTTTCTACTTTGTATCACATATTATCAATTCTATCAAAAACCACATAGCTGATATTTTTCAAAAAAATCTAGTGTGATCACAACATGTTCATATACGAAATGTATCCTGTTGGAGTTATTTGAAATAAAATTCAATGTTTTATAGACATAAATGTGTCAACCTACGTCCATTATTTTCTACTTTGTATCACATATTATCAATTCTATCAAAAACCACAAAGCTGATATTTTTCAAAAAAATCTAGTGTGATCACAACATGTTCATATACGAAATGTATCCTGTTGGAGTTATTTGAAATAAAATTCGAATTTTTATAATTTATTTTCGTTGTGCAAACACAGGTTTTGGAAAAAGTCAAAGCGAAACTACTTTAAATGCAGCACATTTGACCATACGTGACAATATTAAAGCGTGGTTAAGCTCAGGAGCCCTCGTACTATTAAAGTCAGCTATGAAATATATTTTATATCTGTTCATTGAGCTACATTTAAAGACATAAAGCCGCCCGCGCGCCGCGTGTTGCTCGTGGCGAACCTATTTTTTTAAAATCCTGCAGTTTTGAGCAGTACGTGATTTTATTAAGGACACGTTCAGCTGAAGACCCATCTTTGCTATAAATTTAAAAAATAATAATTGTTTTTACCGTGTTTATCATGTAAAAGTCCTGCAGTGATCGCGTCCCTCGCTTCCGTAAAAACAGCTCTCGTCTCCTCCTTCCTACTTCCGGAGCGGGTGAGCTCGCTTCAGTACCCCTCTGAAAGCAGCCCGAAAATCTCAGGAAATCTCGCGCGGCTCCGCTCGAAATATCCGGTGGAAAAGGATGAAAGGGGGTCTCTGCGACGCACATATGACGTAACATCCGACCCGAGCCGACCGGTGGAAAAGGGGCATTAAACTCCAGAAGAGCTCAGTCAGGCTGCAGATGGAGGACCAGCAGCTACAAATACACCGTCAATGTTGCTCAGGTAGTACCATATAAAACAATTTCTCCATGTCCCAAAATAACTGCTAGTTCCAGACACTGGTGAGTGTATAAGTCAAAGTCAAGTCAAAGTCAACTTTATTGTCAAAACTGCAATATGTACAGGACATACACAGGATTGAAATTGCATTTCTCTCCGTCCCTCGGTGCAACAGTAACCATTTAAACACTAAAACACTGAAACATTTAATAAACATAAGCATAAAATGAAATAATAAAAGTGTAATACTGTCCTGAGTTTTTTCATAGTAGTATAAAAGTGTAAAAAGTATATCTATAAAATAAAATGAAAGTTCTGGCATTGACATTTGTAATAGAGTGACAAAGCAGCATATGAAGTTTATGTACACAGTATATGTATGAGGTAGTTGATATTGGTATAGAGGTAAAGTGGCATATACAGTAAGGCTAGTAAAAATATATATATATATATCAGCATTAGTGTAGATTTAAAAAGTAGTGTAAATGTAAACAGTAGTAATAAATGTAAACAATAGTAATGAATGTAAACAGTTTTAATAAATGTAAACCGTGAATGTAAACAGTAGTATAAATTAGTTTTGTTGGAGCTGTGCCATAATTTTTGCCACGATTTTGTACGGGTGTTTAGTTCATAGAAGTGGGTCAGCCTAGTTTAGGTTGGGTTTATATTTTTTATATAACGTTGTCTGATTTTAGACAGAGTGGACAGCTGTGTTATTGTGAAATTAACTGTTTAAAGTTTCTAGTGTGTTGTCACTGTTAAAGTGTGCAAAGGTGCTACATGTATTAATACTGATTTGTGTTCTGATCTATCCTTGTCAAGGCAAAACTTCATATGAAATGAATTAAACTCCAGAAGAGCTCAGTCAGGCTGCAGATGAGGAGGAGCAGGGACCAGCAGCTACAAATACACCGTCAATGTTGCTCAGGTAGTACCATATAAAACTTTTTTTTTTCTTTTTTTATATGTTTTTATTAGGAGAAGAAAAAATAGATACAAGCAAACACAATATTAGTTATCCATAACATAATATACCAAGTAGTACATAACTTCTTCATAACATCAAATAAGAACATCAACACAAATCCAAGTAAACAAGATATCTCCTATTAATATTTTTCTTTTTCTTACATGATTTAACAAAATATAACAAATACACACTTAAAGAAAAAAAATAACTAAATAATTAATTAAATAAATAAAAATAGAAGTGGAGAAAGAAAAAAAAATATATAAATAATAATAATAATAAAATAAAATGTGGGGTATTACAATCAATCCAGATGGGGATATTTCAATCAATCCAGATGAAGAGAATGAAGAGCGTGAAAAAATGTCATGAAAGGACTCCATATTTTATAAAATTTTGCGGAATTGCCTTTCATTGAATATCTAATCATCTCCAGTTTTAGAAAAGACATGGTATCTTTTAGCCACTGCCCAGTAGATGGTGGTTTAGTTGATTTCCAATGAAAAAGAAGACGGCGTCTTGCCAATAAGGAAGTAAATGATAAAATATTCAATTGATCCGAAGTGAACTGTTTATAATTAACTGGAAGCCCAAATATCGCAACATGGGGTGAGGGTTCAATGACCATAGAGAGAATCTTTGACATTGTATCAAAGTAATTCTGCCAAAAACTATGAAGTGATGCACAGGAATAAAACATGTGAGTTAAATTACAAGAAGGTGCATGACATTTATCACATTTGTCAGAAACGGAAGGGAAGAATTGCGACAGGCGAGTTTTGGAGAAATGAACCCTAAAAAGAACTTTAAACTGTATAAGCGAAAGTCGAGCACAGATTGAACTTGAATGAATGTTCTTAAGAGCATCATTCCACCAATCCTCTCCCAAATTTAGACCCAGTTCGAGCTCCCAAGCCGCCTTGATCTTGGTAATGGGTGAAGAATCTAAAGAAAGAATTTCATTATAAACTTTAGAGATATATGACTTTTGAAGAGGATCCCAACTCAGAAACATCTCCCATTGCAAGTTCTGCGGCTTGGAAGGGAAATCAGAAAACAGAGTCTTAGCACAATGTCTAATTTGAAAATAACGAAATAGATGAGAAGGAGGGAGATGAAATTCAACTGAGAGGTCCGTAAAAGTGGAAAAGATACCTTCTTTATAGAGGTCATTAAAACATATCAGCCCTTTATTACCCCATAATAAAAATGCTGAATCTGTGAGTGCTGGTTGAAATAAGTGATTTTTCAATAAAGGAGTAAGTGTAGATGCTGAATTAAATTTGAAGTGCCTCCTAAACTGACACCACATTTTTAAAACAGAGCAAACTACTGGATTGTTTGTGAAACGAGAGAAGTTAGATGTAGTAGGAGAAGTAAGAAGAGCACTTAATGAGGACTGGGAGCAGGATAATGACTCCAACTTGCACCATGGGAAGTCAAAAGATCCAAACCAATATGAAATCTTGTGAATATGGGCCGCCCAATAATAAAGCTGAAAATTAGGAAGTGACAATCCACCATTGAATTTGCATCTATGCAGTGTGGTTTTGCTGATTCTGGGTGATTTTCCACACCATATAAAGCCAGAAATAACTTGATCTAGTGTTTTAAAGAAATGTTTTGGCAGAAATAGTGGGAGAGAATTGAAGAAAAATAAGAATCTGGGTAAGACATTCATTTTAATTACATTGATTCTACCTATAAGTGAGAGAGGCAAACTATTCCATCTTTGGAGGTCCAATTTAATTTTAGAAATTAAAGGCAAAAAATTAGCATCAAAAAGAGAACTTAATGATCTTGTTACATTAACACCCAGATACTTAAAACCAGAGCTGCTCAATTTAAATGGTATGTCACAGTTCAAAAGCTTTAATGCAGCTGCATTAATTGGATAACATTCACTTTTAGCAATATTTACTTTATAACCAGAAAATGATCCAAATCTCTGAAAACCAGATAAAACTGATGAAATTGAAAGAGTAGGATTTGAAACATATAACAGTAAATCATCAGCATAAAGAGATTGTTTGAATTCAGAACCTAATCGGGAAAGCCCAGTAAAAATGTTAGATGTCCTTAAAAAAATTGAAAGCGGCTCAATGGCCAGAGCAAACAATAGGGGGGATAATGGACATCCTTGTCTTGTGCCACGAAAAAGTCTAAAAAAACTAGATTGAATACCATTAGAAGAGACACTAGCATGAGGAGAAATATAGAACAGACGTATCCAAGAAATAAATGCATCACCCAATCCAAACTTCCTTAAAACTGCAAATAAATAATCCCATTCAACTCTGTCAAACGCTTTCTCAGCGTCAATCGAGATAACTACTTCAGGTGTTTCAGTAGTGGTTTTGGAATAAATAATGTTTAAAAGTGTACGGATATTAAAAAATAGTTGTCTCCCCTTAACAAATCCAGTTTGTTCATGTGAAACAATAGTTGGAACTATATTTTCAAGACGACAAGCCAAAGCCTTAGCAAGAATCTTAGCATCTACATTTATTAAAGATAAAGGTCTATATGAACTACAAAGATTAGGATCTTTATCTTTTTTTAAGAGGAGACTAATAGAGGCTTGTGTTAAAGTATGGGGGAGATTACCCTTTTGTAATGATTCGATGTATACAGCATGAAGTATCGGAAAAAGCCTGTCCTGGAATTTTTAAAAAAATTCAACAGGGAATCCATCTGGACCAGGAGCTTTGTCGCTTTGCATGTTTTTCAGGGCAGTGACAATCTCCTCAATGGATAAAGACAAATCAAGTTCCCTAGCAACATTTGAATTTATCACAAGAAACTTGAGACTATCAAGAAACTGATTCATTTCATTAGGATTAGATGGAAATTGAGATTTAAATAACGAAGAATAAAATGACTGAAAAACTGAATTAATAGTAGTGGGATCGTGATGCAAAGTGCCTGATGAGTCCATTATCTTTGGGATCATCTGCGAAGCTGCCCGACGACGCAGCTGATGAGCGAGTAATCGGTTAGCCTTATCACCATGTTCATAATAAGTAGAACGTGATCGTAAAAGAAGACGCTCTGCCTCATTGGTGGTGATAAGATCAAATTTAGTTTGTAAGTCAACCCGCTGTTTAAATAAACTAGGTGAGGGAGAGTCAGCAATTTGTTGATCAAGATTAGTAATATTAACACTCAGTATAAAACAATTTCTCCATGTCCCAAAATAACTGCTAGTTTGTTCCAGACACTGTTGAGTGTATAAGTCAAAGTCAAGTCAAAGTCAACTTTATTGTCAAAACTGCAATATGTACAGGACATACACAGGATTGAAATTGCATTTCTCTCTGTCCCTCGGTGCAACAGTGGAAAAAGTAAATTTAAAGTATTAAATAGGACTTCCTTGTTTTGTCATCATTATTTAATGTGTCACACAAAACTGTCTAATACCTGTGTCTTTTTCTCTTCAAGGGATGGAGGTGACAAGCTCATAACAGAAGGACGTTGTTATCTGACAGAGGCTTTGATATTAGACTGTGTGAGAGTCAAGGTTCTTTATTGTCATTCACATCACATGTTGTACGTGAGGTGGAACGAAACTGTGTACACAGGGTCCCATTTACAGCCAACAAAAGTATAAATGATGTGCTAAGGTTAAAATCCCTCTTCTCCACATCGAGAGGAGCCAGTTGAGGTGGCTCGGGCATCTGGTTAGGATGCCTCCTGGACGCCTCCCTGGTGAGGTGTTCCGGGCATGTCCCACCGGGAGGAGACCCAGAGGAAGACCCAGGACATGCTGGAGGGACTATGTTTCTCGGCTGGCCTGGGAACGCCTTGGGATTCCCCCAGAGGAGCTGCTGGACTCGTTGTTTTGAAATATTTTTACAGTTGAATAATAACAAGTGGTTGTTTTTTCTCATTTAATAAAAATTTATGTGGTAAACATTTATGAAACATTTAATTCAGCACTAACATGTAAACATGATGAAATTGATCACATTTGTAGTAAACATTTGATGTATTAACAAATTTCATTAACAGGGATTAACCTGTCCAAATAAAAGTTGAATGAATGAATTTCAGGTAAGAAATAAACAAAATGAAACAGATCCATTTTGAAGTAAACATTTGATGTAATTAAACATTTCTAGTAACAATGTGATGAACATTGTGTAAGTTAATACATTTTATAGAAAAATTGCAACACAAAAATGTGCAAATATATTCATAAATTGGCCTCAACTGTGATTGAGCTAAAATCTTCAGAGTTTCCTAATGTATTCTCAGCCTGTTATAATTCAAGACAAAGAGGGGTGGCAATTTTAATACATAAAAATGTTGACTTCACAGTATTAGATCAATTTATAGATCCGAATGGTAGATATATAATATTAAAGTTATCTATATTTAGACAAAATTATTGTATTGTTAGCATATAAGAGAGAGATAAGAGATAAGAGATTTATTTATTAACATTGCACCGTAATACAACGTGATTATGTAGCACAGTCGTCCGGAAGAGGGAAGAGTATGCAAGCTGCAGCATTTCCAAACACATTACATGTTCTTCTGCGCGGCCGCGCTCATCCGTCTCCGGATGAAGGTCAAACAGATATGGAAAAAGGAAAAACACAATAGGTATCATTTGTGATATTCAAAAAAAGAATCTATCAAAGATTGCCTTAAGACACTCTATGATAAAGTCCCAAAAACTCTATCAGCATAAGCACAGCCAGACAAGACATTGTTGCAGATTTGACGACATGCAAGGAGATCAAAGAGTCTGTGAGCAGCACTTCAGATAACACAGTTCAGCAGATGTTAAGCTCGGCGCCTCTGAGCACACTCCCAGGGACCTCTGGGGAGGGAGGGGGAGGGGGTCAGCAGTGTCTCTCAGCTTCACTCCAGGAGAATAGTTCCCAACAGCCTTCTTCTTTTCCAAGGTCGCGCAGAAACTAGATTAGATAGTTCTTTTGTTTATCTTCAATCCAGGCCACAGTGTTCTTTTTGACTGCAGCCTTCCAGAGTCCAGGTGCTGTTCAGGTCCAAAATCGCCGAATCAAATGAGTTTCCGAGGCTACAAACCTCCATCCGTGCCCTGATTAACGCCGGGCGGCTGTAAACGAGTTCCAAAGCGCACCGCAGGTCCACGGTGGTCTACCGCTCCCATTGTGCGGTTCAGCTCGTACAACAGCTGGGTTGAGGAGCTCACAGCCCGGATCAGAGACTCTTGCTGATCAGGAAGTTTGGCCAGTGCGCCGATAGCTGCCGAAATCTTCCTGAACTTCCAGTAACAGACAGCTCCGCTCACGCCAAAAAACAGAGCAGCTGCTACTAATATCCCAATAATCCACAAATCTTCCACGTCTTCGACAGACAAGACGGTCAAACACATGGGTTGCCACTGTCCCCAGGAGTCCATCATGTATCCGACAGCGTGCGTGTCAGAGGGGCAGGCCGCTTCTCCTGGCCCGGTCCGCTTCGTGGAAAAAATCTTATCCATAGATGAAACAGCCCAATTTATTAACTCCATCGCAAATTGGTTCGAGTGAGCGCTGAAGAGTCACAGACGAGACAAAAAGCAAGCAGGGAGGAGGAAAACTTAGGGAGGGAAGGAGCAAAAAGATATGCGACTTGCTTTGTCGAGAGCCGGAAGAGGATGTACCGAATGTAGACGACGCTGCTTTTTTTTCATGATTTTTTTTCCAATCTATCAAATCACATGGATTCCTCACTGGTGATGGGAGGTGATCTCAACTTTGGTTTAGATGACAAGATAGACAGACTGAATGCAGCAGGAACTCAACGCAGTTGGCAATCTATAAATATAGTTAAACAGTATGTAGTGATACACCTAGCCTCTGTTATTTTAGGCTTGACCTTCAAGTACACCTCTCTGCATCTCTCTGAAACTCTCAGTGTTACACCTTCTTGAAGCCTTCAAGGAGACGAGTAAACACTATTTTGGTTAACAATTATTATGAATTAATGGACACTAATTAATCAGATTGAACTTTCTCTTTGATGTGTGTTAATTCAGAATTGATCAAACAGTATTTTTGTCATTTCAATGATGATTTTACTAAAGCTGGTGTATTTTAAATATGACAAAGTTAAGAGAACATCTCAGATTAAAGCGTGCTTTGAACTGTCTGCTCTAGGCAGAATAAGTGTCTAAAGTTGAAGGAACAATCCTTCGTATTTGTTTGAACTGTTTTTGTTTCGAAGGAAAAGTGCTAGACATAGCTTGCTTTCGGTCTCCCGTCCTTTCTAAAAACAATGAATCTGTTCTCAAAACAAAGTACTGACTTGTTCACATGCACCTGCAAACTCTGACGTTGTGTTCTGTGTATTGTCTACCCTATCATCTGTCACTCAAACTCACTCACTTGCAAAGTCACACCCTCTCTAGGGGTGCGACAACCAATCGGCGGGAAGTATGTGACTGAGTCACACCCCCTTCTTAAAGGGCACTTCCGGCATTTTGGGTTAGAGTTTCGAGGAGAACGAACTGACAACTTGCTTCCCTCTGGAAAGCTGGAGACGGCCCGGTCATGTGTCAACGACCCACGTCTCAGCTGGGATCATAGTAAAGCCTTACTTTGATCCATTCACTCCTTTCTGAAGAATTTGTTTTCTAAAGTTTTATTTTGAAAGTTCAACCAGTGCGATTGGAGTCTGTTCCTTCCGGTGAAAGCGTGCTCCCGCTCGTCTGACCCAGTCATACACGCACAAAGTCATCTGGACGCTCACTGGACAACACAGTCCGTTAGTGTCCACAAACTTCTCAGTCCTCACCTCGCAAGACGTCTCGTCACCAGGTAAAGAGGCGTTGTTTGTATGCTGCACGTGTCGGAAGTACAGCTGAGATCCGTATGGGAAAGCTTGCCACCCTGGTTGGTTCAAAGTAAACAACTTTAGTTAACTTAGCTCCAGTACTCCTTCCTCCTATTTCTTATTTTTCATAAGCATTTAATCTGTCAAGTAATGTGCCAACAGAAAGGTCCAACTGTCTGTTTGTTTTTAATTTGAATTCTTGTCAACGTAGTTATTAAATCAGAGCTAATATCGATACAAATGTTTAATGTAATTTTTGTGATAGTTTCAATAAAAGGTCTATTTTTTTGGTAGACCAATATAAATTGAAGTCTCCTGTGAAGTTACATTTCTGGCTAATCACAGTAAAAACAATTTAGTATCGGAAAAAGGAAGAACTCGCATTGGTGGCAGTTTGTGCAGTTAAACTCTGCTCATAAACTGCGCATCTACAATAATGCCAGACTCAGTAAGTGTTTAAATACCTTACAACCGCATTATTCTATTACAATTGGTGGCTCGTCCGAGTTCCTAGAACGTTTATTAAGTTGTTTTGTGTAGCTTATTTTTGTTACGGTGTCGTGGCATAGTTTGCATCCTGGTGGTGGACTTATGGAGTGGTTTTGGCTGGTGAGTGTCTCAGAGATTGCTATAGTGGCATTGTCTGGTGCGTTTTCCCGTTAGAATTATTCTTTTCTTTCACTTTTGAACGTGGGTTTTGGAGCTGCGGATGAATGAATGTTTGTTTTTGTGAGACGTTTCATTACGTGTCGCGAGGCTGCATGCATTTTTTCGTTTTGTGACCGCCGAGTCACACTGCTTCATTTTCTTACATCTGCGATTTACTGTTAAACGTCTGTTTCACTCTTTGCTGCTCCATTTTTACCTAATCTGTTACAACGTGTTGTTAGCCGAGGTTCGGGAAAAACCCACTCCGCTTTGGACCGGACTGTGTTCCGGTTCCGTTTGACGTAAAGTCCGTTGTTGTACACAGTTAGCGTGCTGCCTCCCCTGGGGGCGTGGGAGTTAGCTTGGATGTGTTGTGCTCGTTAACAGAATTTTTCTGCGGTGTAAAAGTCGTTTATTTTGTGGAAGTGTGTCCAGTACTTTGGGTCGAGCTAAGGTTAGCGGTACCGGGACAAGATGGCTGCTTAAAACGCTGTGATTGGTCCATTGTGTGTTGCGTTCAAGAACGTTGGTTTCTGTAGACTCTGGTTGTCAGATTCATTTTTGTACACATTTCTGACGGTTTATTTGTGTTGTTTGAGTTCTATGCGCGTGATATCGTCGAAGACTGGCTTAACCGCGGTGTTTTGCGATGTTTATGACTGTTTTAGAACGTTAAAAAGTCCGTTCCTCGCTAGAGTTCAAGAGACCGCAGGTCCGTGAACGCACCGTTCGAACGGCACGTCGCACGTGGGCGGCGTTAGGTTTGGAAGACACAGTTTCCCATGAACACTTGGGTTTTAGAACTACAGTTCTGTCTTCGCTGTGATTGGTCGATTACGCTGTATGTGTTGACGCTTGCGCAGTGGGTGAAGCCCGCTCCTCGTCAATTTTCACTTCAGCTGCTTGTCCCAGACGAGTTTCCGGCTTGTTTGTCCATTACTGTCATTGAAAAGACTGTTTAAACGCGGTGTTTTTGTGATTTTGATGGGTGGATTGAGTCTGTTGCTCTGTGACTGCCGATCGCCATGTGACCAGGTCACGTGACACCGATTTTGCCGGTTTTATGAGGACCGACCTTATTTCTTTTAAACGCAGTTTAAAAGGTTTCACAGTTCAACCGATTTTGCTCACATGATTTCGTTTTTGTGAGCCTGGGGCTCTGAAGCTGTATCACGTAACGCTTTGGGTCTGTCTGCTTGATGCTTTTCATCCGTGTTAGATGTCTGTGGGCTAAAAGCTGCAGCTTCGCTCGCTGGTGATAACAGCGCCTCTATAGCGGTCAGATAGAGAAATTACAGTCGCTGTGATAAACTCACTTCCAGCGCTGTGCCCCCTGCTGGTTACATTAGAAGACGCAGTCTTCCTGTAATTTGTACATGTTGAATGTTCCTGTTTTACACGGGATACATTTTGAGAATATTGTACACACAGCACCCTTTCATTTGATTTTCACATATAATCAAATGTTGATGGCAGAACGGTTACACAGAAGTAATACAGCCTTGATAAAACTTGACATTTTTATCATCAATTCTGTGCAAAACTGTCTGTCCCTGTTTTTAAACTGCAAGTTTAAAATGACACACATGAGGCTTCTTTTGTCTTGATTTTCACAAAATCACACAAACAACAGCCAATTTTGTTTGACCTTGTCACAGGTCGACAAATTAATAGGAATCACTGATTTTTTATTTAATTTCACATCTTGGCATCGCATGGTGAGACTGTCCACTGTGATATAAGACCGACTGTCCTTGATTTTTCACAGAAAATCAGTAAAAAGATGGACGTTCTAACAGGTGCATCCTTTGATAGGCACTTAGCTGCAAAGCACGTCCTTCAGGAACCAGGTGAACATCCCCTGGTGTTTTACGACAGGCTCCTCTCTGTTTACACAGGGAATAAAACTGTACCTGGCTTAGAGGAAGATGCGGAGTTTAAAAATCGTTTCACTTTGAATCTGATACCTTTCATAATGAAATGTGTTCGCTTCAATGTTAATTGCAAAGAGAGTACCATGGCAGAAATTAAACAATGTGCTGTGGAATTTTTTGACATGCTCGAACAGCGAAAAACACCCTCGGTGGTGTGCCCAGGTCAAAAGGTCACATCCCACTCGCAGGAAGTAGTAGAGGTTCCCTCTCCTTCAAAGTGCGAGAGGTCACAGGTTTTTCATAATAACATACAACAGCATGGTGCTACGAGCTGTAGGAGTTCTGAACCCCCTGCCCCTCAGGTTGAAAACCTTGAGAGGAGCAGAGAACCACACAAGGTAGGTGTTCGCCCTCCAGATGAACCCAGATGGTCCGGATCGAACCAAAAGAGTTCTCTCATGGATCTCACTGTGGGTGAACTTCGAGAGAAGTTGATGTCTGGGAACCGTGACCCTTTGAAAAATGGTCTGTCCCGACATGTGCCCCCGAGAAGCGGCCCTCCTGCCACTGCCCCTCGAACTGCACAGTTTGAGACATGCAAAGCGTCACACAAGCTCCAGATTATGGAAGCGGCGCCTCCGCGCGTGGACGTGACTGAGATTGTGGGTTGTTTGTCAAATGATTTGAATGTTACAGTGGTTGACCAAGCTGACACAACGTGTGACGTTGTCCTTGATGATAACACAAACAACGTTGTTCATCCTGATGAAGCGACGCGCAGCACTGTCTTTTGCAACAACTCAGTGCACACAGTTGACAACAACAACGTCAACACTGACATAAAGGCTGACGGCAAACAAATTGCTGATGATCAGCGTCCTGAAAGTCCAGATGCTGACAGCAAACAAATTGCTGAAAATCCACATCCTGAAGGTCATGAGGCAGACTGCCATCATGATGCTGACAGCGATGATGATTACACAGACAGAGTCACACGTACACAGAAACGTGTGAAAAAACCTGATCGGTTTCTGTGTAACTTTATAAGAAGGGGGATAGCTAAAAGAGCTTACCTGCCACTCACATTGGAAGGGGTCCTCGCGCAAGAAGCGCTCCTGGTTAGCGGCTCAGACGTGTCTACCATGTCAGCCGAACTGTTTGAGGAGCTAAGGACCGCCGCTAACGATGTTGACAGGCAAATACCCTTTGTGAAATACACTTATGGTGAGCAACAGGGCCTCGCAAAGACGAGAACAACCCTAATAGCCATGGTTCACATGCAGATTGGCGAGATGTCACTATACCACCCGGTATATGTGTCTGAACTTGACTCACTCCGGGCTCCATTTGTGGTTGGCCAAGATTTTATAAATCGCTTTGAAGCGATTATAAATTATGGCAATCAGACAATGTGGGCCACAGTGAGCAGTCCACTGCCATTCGTGGTACCTCCCCAAGGTCAGGACACTGACTGTCTAACAGCAGGTACCGCTGAGGTAAAAAAGGATTCCCCAACCGAGACCACAGACCCGGTAAGTGAACCTTCATATACAGATGAGACAGAGGAGACTCAACAATTGGACCAGACTCTGGCCCATCACGAGGACCTCCTCTGCGAGCTGACACCTTCAGCACTCACTGAGCCCTACCTACCACCGGTAGAAGAAGGTGTGGTGATCCAAGAGTCCCACACCGATGACGCTGTACTGTCCTGTGGGACAGGTAATGCGGCATACAGCCAAGCTTTCAGTGAAGTCTTGGTTCAAGGACATCTGAGCCCACGTAGTGACAGTCTACAACACGCTGACAGTCACTTGGACTTCATTGTTACTGATTTTGAGGACCCCTCCTCAAACAAAAGGGGGGCAGACTCACACTTCCTACCACAGGTAGAGGACGGTGTAGAGGTCCAAGGATCACGCACCGAGACGCTGTGCTGTCCTCTGGGACAGGTAATTCAGTTATCATCCAAGCTTTCAATGAAACCTTGTTTCAAGAGCATTTGAATCTAGAACTACTCAGCAATGACATAGTTCTTACAGACTCAAAGAGCACCTCTTCATTCATGAAGTGGGAAGACATACATCACAACGACAGAGACACGCCTGCGATGGCGCCGACAGTTGTGACACACCTGCATTACGCAGAAAGAGGTAAACGTACAGAGGTACGTTGGCCGAGACCTATAAGGTTCCTGTACAAGGTTCCCCATAAACTGCGCGAACAGCTTAAACTAAACAATGGCATCCTAACTCGTGCCCATGGACGGACGTCCACACCTGTGCGCGTGGTCCCCCATGACCACAGGGGGGTGAGGTTAGGTCATGCCCATGTCAAGGACAAAGATTTCAATAACCCCACAAACGACAAAGATCTCGCAAACTCAAAGACTTCATGGGAAAACAAGGTCGTCCAAGCACAGGATAGTAAATAAACTAAACAGTTTAAACTATTCTAGTTGCGAAAAGAAACCGTTCCAACTAGAACTTAGAAACGCTAAGCATAAAACCCACAACAAAAACTAACCTTAACAACCGTTTAAATCTGCAGGATTTAATTGACATCGGTTATAAAGCTAAGAACTGTTTTTCTTGTGTGTGACACGTTGGAATCTGACGACCAGAGTGAGTTTGTTGTAGTGAAACGTTGTTTTTAGTTGCTTGATTGCTACTTTTGTTGTTATTGAAGTTGTTATTGTTTTCTGAACACTCCCAGCCAAAACTAGTTTTGATTGTTGATAAGTTGAAGACTTAAATGGATTTAACTATGCCAACATGCTGTTCATTTTGTTAAAGATCTCAATCTTTGAAAAGTCATTGTAGATCAATACTACTTAAGGTACTATAATCTACACTGACCTCCCAATCATTTAGGTAGAACCGATTCGATCGTTTCTATTCTAGATCTATTCATTTTGATGAGTCTCGCCATAGACTTCAAAATTTATAGGGAATACCAAATCTTGCGTCGTTCGTCTAAAAGACAACAGACATTTAGACCAAACTAGTTTCATTTTTTTTATTTTAGTTTAACCTAAACTAAATAATGAATGGAGGAATAGTTTGAATGAAGAGGCCTTCGTTACAGAAGCCCTCCACATTTCTATAGGTATAGATCCCTATTTCTGATTTTTACAGCATTGATCCACCCCTTAATTGGTAATTGTAGCTGATCTAATCCATGATAGCTTACATACCAGGTGCATATAGGTAAGGCTTAATGTAGAATCCCTATCATAAGCCCACCTAAAACCACATAATTGCATGACACATTGAACCAGGGTGGCACCGACTGGAAGCCATCCAGCCTGCAACCTTCGATGTGGGGACCTGCTGATCCAACATTGGTCTTCAACCTTCATCCAAGGCCCGCCTCCTCTGTTTCAATCGTGGGATCCCCTCTACATGCTGATTAAAAACCATTCTTGCTGATGAAATCAATAACCCCCATCGTTGTGGATTTACCGTTGTGGATTATAAGACTTTGTTTTCCAAGGGATCACAGACTCAGTTTTCCATGGGTTAACAGACTATGTTTTCCAAAGGATTGAAAGCTTACCGCAAAGGGATTACCTACGAACAGTATGGAATTTCCAAAACATTATGGGAGTATAATTTTGAACTTTTTTTGATTTTTTTTTCCACTTGCTGGATTGCATAGAGGTCAGAGACATTCGGTGGTATCCTTTCGTGTTGGAACTCATCTCCAAGGACAGGCGATGACTTCCAAAAAGGGGGACTGTAGTGATACACCTAGCCTCTGTTATTTTAGGCTTGACCTTCAAGTACACCTCTCTGCATCTCTCTGAAACTCTCAGTGTTACACCTTCTTGAAGCCTTCAAGGAGACGAGTAAACACTATTTTGGTTAACAATTATTATGAATTAATGGACACTAATTAATCAGATTGAACTTTCTCTTTGATGTGTGTTAATTCAGAATTGATCAAACAGTATTTTTGTCATTTCAATGATGATTTTACTAAAGCTGGTGTATTTTAAATATGACAAAGTTAAGAGAACATCTCAGATTAAAGCGTGCTTTGAACTGTCTGCTCTAGGCAGAATAAGTGTCTAAAGTTGAAGGAACAATCCTTCGTATTTGTTTGAACTGTTTTTGTTTCGAAGGAAAAGTGCTAGACATAGCTTGCTTTCGGTCTCCCGTCCTTTCTAAAAACAATGAATCTGTTCTCAAAACAAAGTACTGACTTGTTCACATGCACCTGCAAACTCTGACGTTGTGTTCTGTGTATTGTCTACCCTATCATCTGTCACTCAAACTCACTCACTTGCAAAGTCACACCCTCTCTAGGGGTGCGACAACCAATCGGCGGGAAGTATGTGACTGAGTCACACCCCCTTCTTAAAGGGCACTTCCGGCATTTTGGGTTAGAGTTTCGAGGAGAACGAACTGACAACTTGCTTCCCTCTGGAAAGCTGGAGACGGCCCGGTCATGTGTCAACGACCCACGTCTCAGCTGGGATCATAGTAAAGCCTTACTTTGATCCATTCACTCCTTTCTGAAGAATTTGTTTTCTAAAGTTTTATTTTGAAAGTTCAACCAGTGCGATTGGAGTCTGTTCCTTCCGGTGAAAGCGTGCTCCCGCTCGTCTGACCCAGTCATACACGCACAAAGTCATCTGGACGCTCACTGGACAACACAGTCCGTTAGTGTCCACAAACTTCTCAGTCCTCACCTCGCAAGACGTCTCGTCACCAGGTAAAGAGGCGTTGTTTGTATGCTGCACGTGTCGGAAGTACAGCTGAGATCCGTATGGGAAAGCTTGCCACCCTGGTTGGTTCAAAGTAAACAACTTTAGTTAACTTAGCTCCAGTACTCCTTCCTCCTATTTCTTATTTTTCATAAGCATTTAATCTGTCAAGTAATGTGCCAACAGAAAGGTCCAACTGTCTGTTTGTTTTTAATTTGAATTCTTGTCAACGTAGTTATTAAATCAGAGCTAATATCGATACAAATGTTTAATGTAATTTTTGTGATAGTTTCAATAAAAGGTCTATTTTTTTGGTAGACCAATATAAATTGAAGTCTCCTGTGAAGTTACATTTCTGGCTAATCACAGTAAAAACAATTTAGTATCGGAAAAAGGAAGAACTCGCATTGGTGGCAGTTTGTGCAGTTAAACTCTGCTCATAAACTGCGCATCTACAATAATGCCAGACTCAGTAAGTGTTTAAATACCTTACAACCGCATAATTCTATTACAAATATATGAACGATTATGGACTTTGCGATGCATGGCGTTCTTTTCACCCTGATAGCAAAGAATATTCTTTCTTTTCACATGTGCATCACTCATATTCTCGTTTAGATTATTTTATAGTAAGCAATTCATTGATGGCAAACATTTCAGACACTGAGATACACCCTATTGCTATCAGCGATCATGCACCAGTTACTGTAAATATAGATTATAAAAGAATAACAACAAAAAATACAAGTTGGAGATTAAATACATCACTACTTCAAGAAGAAGAATTTTTGCAATATTTTAAAAAAGAATGGGCATCGTATTTAGAGTTTAATGACTTGCCAGGAACTTCAGCATGTACACTTTGGGAGGCTGGGAAAACAGTCATGAGAGGTAAAATAATATCCTATTCAACAAATAAAAAGAAAAAAGAAAATAAACGTATTGAGGAATTAGAGAAATCCATTAAACTATTAGAAGGTCTACAAGGAGAGGAAACACAGCAAAAGCTACGCAAATTAAAATTAGAACTAAATGAATATATTGATAAGAAAAATAAATTCTTGATACAAAGACTTAGATTAGATAATTTTGAGTACGGTAATAAATCAGGTAGCTTTTTAGCTAATCAACTCAAATTAAACAAAGAAAAAACATCTATTTATGGTATTAAAGATAAAGATGGAAATATAATTCATGATGAGGGAAAAGTAAACAATATTTTTAAAGATTTCTATAAAACTCTTTACACTCCACAAATAAATCCATCTAATAAGGATATTAATGAATTCTTGGAGAAAGTAACACTTCCTAAACTAGATATTAGTCAATCATCAAAACTAGACTCACCATTAACATCAGATGAGCTCCATGATGCAATTAAAAGCATGCCTAATAAGAAATCTCCAGGTCCTGATGGATATCCAGTAGAATTCTATAAAAAGTTCTGGGATATACTGGAACCGATATTTTATAGAGTGCTACCAGTTATTGTCCAATCTCTCTTATTAATGTTGATGTTAAAATAATTTGTAAAGTCTTATCTAAAAGACTAGAGAAGATAACTCCTGTTATTATACATCCAGACCAAACCGGATTCATAAAAGGAAGACACTCAAACTCAAATACACGCAGATTATATAATATAATAGAGTATTCATATTTGAAAAATATTGAAACAGCTATTTTTTCATTAGATGCAGAAAAAGCATTTGATAGAGTTAATTGGAATTTCTTATTTGCTACCTTAAATAAATTTGGATTTGGGAATTACTTCATTAATTGGTTAAAAATATTATATAGTTCACCAACAGCGTGCGTCAGGACAAATAATCAATTATCTTCAAGCTTCTGTTTACAGAGGGGAACCAGGCAAGGTTGCCCACTTTCACCAGCATTATTTGCTATTTTTATTGAACCTTTAGCAGCAGCAATAAGGCAAAGTGCTGATATTAAAGGCATAAAGGGTAGAAACATAGAACATAAAATTAGTCTTTATGCTGACGATGTTTTGCTTTTTCTTGAGAACTCAGGAAACTCAATATCTAATGTTATCAAATTAATAAACTCGTTTTCAAAAGTTTCTGATTATTCTATAAACTGGACAAAGTCTACAGTTCTTCCAATAAATTGCGTGTTTAATAATTCTCTTAATGAAAAACTACAATCAGGTAACATTAAATATTTAGGTGTTAATATCTCTCCTAAATTGGAAGATTTAATAAAATTAAATCATATCCCACTATTAAAGAAAATTGAAGACGATCTTACTAGATGGAGATCTCTACCCATATCACTTATGGGAAGAGTTGCCTCAGTAAAAATGATGGTGCTGCCGAGAATAAATTATTTATTTACAATGATTCCAAATAAACCTTCAACTGAATGGTTTAAGTCACTAGACTCCTCTATATCTAAATTCCTTTGGAAAAATAAAACTCCACGTATTAGTTTAAAAACATTACAGAAATCTAAAGATACCGGAGGATTAGAACTTCCAAACTTTTATTACTATTATTTAGCCAACAGGTTAAAATATATATCAAAGTGGTTAAAACCGAATGCACTAGATGAAACTTGGATAGATATAGAACAAACTTTATGTAATGATATTAGGATTTCAGATCTACCATTTATCAGTACAGTTTTAAAAAGACATGTCTGCTTTAAGAGCATCAATATTAGCTCATCTCTGATGGCATGGTGGGAGTATCTGAAAATGACAAAGTCTTCACTTCTCCCATGTACACATACACCTCTCTGGAACAATCCTGACATTCAACAAGAAAATAATATGTTAAATTTCCCAGGTTGGAGAATGAAAGGAATTGATTGTCTGGAACACATATTTGAGGGCATAGACTTTATTCCATTTAATAAATTAATAATACAATATGACATTGATAATAAATATTTCCTACAATACCAACAAATTAAGTCAATTGTAAAAAAGAAATTTAAGCTTAAAAAAACATTGTTGGAAACACCAACATGTGTGTTAGAGTTTATTAATTTTCAACCACCTAAATTATTATCTAAAATATACAAAAAATTATCTAGAATCGATGACTCGATAGCACTACCTGTTGAAAAATGGGAGTCAGATTTATCAATCAACTTCGAACAAAAAATTTGGTCTCAAGTATGTTCAAATACTTTTAAATTGACTAGAATCTCCAATTTACAATTAATACAATATAAGGTTCTCTATAGAGTACATTATACAGGTCAGCGGATGTTTAAGATGGGCTTTACACCATCTAACAACTGCTCACAGTGCATAAGTAATATACCTGATGATTATATTCACGCACTCTGGTTCTGTCCACCCGTTCAGAGGTTCTGGGTACAGGTATGTGAAGACTTGTCTAAATGTTTGAAATTTAATATCCCACTCTCTCCATCTGTTTGCTTATTGGGTATCTTTGAAGATGTTATACTGGAAAAAAATACATCCTATATGCTTTTCACTGCCTTATGCATCGCAAAGAAAACCATACTCGTAAATTGGAAAAATAAAAATAATCTTAGCATTAATCAGTATAAAAATCTTCTGTTAGATCATATTAGTCTTGAAACAGCATCTGCCGACACATCGGATCAATCTATTTGGCATTCTTTGATCGGCTCCGTTACGTAGTGAGGGTGGGGGGTCTGGGATCTGGCCTTGTGGGGCATTGGGGCTGGTGGGGGGGGTTGGGGTTTGGGGCGCCGGGGGGTTGGGGCTGCTTGGGCGGGGAGGACCCTGTCTTCGACCTGGGGAGGACCGGGGGGGTTCTGGGGGATGTCTGCTAGGGGCGGCATGCGGGCCCACGGGTGGTCGGTAGCGGCGGTCATGGGTCACCGGTCGGTGACCCGGCTGTGCTGGGGTGGTTTCGGGGCGGGTGCCGAGGGCTTGGGACTCTGGGGGCGAGTCATCCCCGGGCTTGGACCTGGTGGGGATCGGGGGGTCTTGGGCTCTGGCGGGCGGGTCGCCGGGTTATGGGCTGGCTGGCGCTCTGGTGCCCGGCTCTGGCCGGGGGCCCTCGGCTCGCTGGTGGGTTGGGGGTTCATGTGCTGGGGGGTTGGGTGTCTGGGGGTGTGACTGGTGGCCAATGGGAGGGGGCGGGCAAACCCAGCCTGGGTGTCTAATGTGTTATATGTTCTGAAAGCTATTAATATGAAGGGTGGGTGTAGTATTTCTTCTGGGGTGGGGACCAAGTGGATGTCCTTGATGATGGTCTTGGACTATGCTTGGCCGGTGAGCGGGCCCTGGTTGGGGCCTGTTCTCAGTGCTTCCTGGCTCTGTCGGCGGTTGGGCGGGCGCTCTTGGTAGTGTCGTCCTTGTGGGCTGACTGCGGTTCGCAGGGGTCGTGGCGGCCCTGGTGGGTGTGGGCTGTTGGTTCTGCTTTGGCGGCCCTCGGGGCCGTGTCCCTCTCTGGTCTTGGCTCAATGGCCTGGCGGTCGGAGAGGTGTTTCCACTACCTCGCTCCTTGGGTGGACCTTGGCGAACTGGGGGGGGGTACGCAGGGTCAGCGGGGGAGCTGACTCGCTGTGGGAGCATTGTTCCTGCAGATATTTTCTCCCCATCCCTCACCACGCACCTCCGCCCTCTTCATCTTAAATTAATACATGTAGGGAATTTGAGTCTCGGGTGTGCTGCAATGGTTCTACATCTCTGTTGTACAGAGCACCTGGGACTCAATTTTATATACACTTTAGACATTCATTCATAAACATCTTCATAAAAGTCACATATAGGGAAGGAGTGAGCACATGGTTATGGGTGGCGGGATGACATCACTCTCGCCCCCATTCCTGTGCTCACTCAACATTATGCATTTAGACAATAAGGGCCTGGGTTAGAGTTGGAGTGGAGGGGAAACTGGTATAATGCCAGCCTTTGCTCCTTCTCTTTCCCTTTTAATTACACTTTAGAACAACACTCACCAACAGTACATTTGGGGACGGGGGTGTGTGTGTCGGGGTCTTGATTTGTTAATTTCGATTTTATTTATTTATGTATTTATTTATATATATATATTATTTATTTATTTTTCTCTTACCCCCCCTGGTTGCCTGGCGGACATTCTGGGGATGGGCTGTCAGGGGTTGTGCTGGGGTGTGGGGGGGTTCGGGGCCTGCGGGTTCGCCGTGGGCGGGGCTGGCAGTGCGCTCCCCCTGGGGCTGCTTGGACTCGGGTGTCCTGTCCTGTCGGCAGGGCGCGGGGTGGGCCGGATCTTGGATGTCTGCTACTCTCCACCCCAGAATGAATGGGCCTACCTCCTGGGTTTGGATGTGGGCTGCCCCACGCAGGGAGCAGGTACATGTCTTGGACCTAGGGGGTATAGAGTGTGCATCGGGATTATGAATGGAACATGTCGTTATTGTTTGTCTTTCTGTGACTGAGGGTGAGGATGAGGGTGGGTCTGAATGAGTATATCTGTGTATGAATGTTTAAGTGTCAGGCTGGGTTTTGGACTGCCCCCTCTCTGATACTTCCGAGGCTACTTAGTGTCGCGCTCCTGCCACGTGGCCCCCCCTGGTGGGTGTTCCCTTGCCTGCGGGCGTGCTTGGGGCCCTCACTATCTGGGCTTGGGCGTTTGTCGGCACGGCCTGGTGGCTGCTTGGTGGGGCTCGTGCCCTCTGGTCCGGTCGGGTCTGGGCCTGAGGGGTGGGCGTCCCCGGTGCCCGAGCCTCGGTGACCGGCCCTGGGGCTACGTCGGTGCAGCGGGCTCCGGCGGGGGCCTGTGAATTTGTCGCGGGCGACACCGGGGGGTCATTGTATGTGGTCGCTGGTAGGGGTTCGTCCGGTTCTTCCCCTTGGTAGGATCTGGGGAGTGGGCTAGTGGCTCGTCCTGTTCGGGCAGTCCTGGGGACT
>JBBPBX010055053.1:11422-23239 GCA_038048925.1 Garcialebias charrua | reverse complement strand
ACCCCCGCGACCCGACCCCGGATAAGCGGAAGAAGATGGATGGATGGATGGATGTTTTAAAAATATAATCAGAGTGCTCTGTTTACACTCACGGATTTAATGGGTAGAAATAATAATCAGTGTGCTTTTTCTTTCATACCCAGAGAACGTTAGTATTATTAGTTATTAGTTAGTCATTCGTGTTTAAAAACATAATTAGAGTGCTTTGTTTACATTCACGGATTTAATGTTTAGAAATATAATTAGCCAGCTTTTTTTTCTTTCTTCTTTTATTTTTATTTTTTTTTCATAGTCGGGGAACGTTAGTATTATTAGTTATTATTACTATTCATGCTTAGAAATATAATTAGGGTGTTTTGTTTGCATCCACGGATTTAATGTTTATAATTATAATTACTGTGTATTGTTTGCATTCACGGTTTTAATGTTTAGAATTATAATCAGTGTGTTTTATTTACATTTAGGGATTTAATGTTTTGGATTATATGGTGGGCTTTGGTTCGCATTTGGGGAATGTTATTACTATTAGTTATTATTATTAACAATCACTGCTTTTTTAGTTGTTTTTTTTTTGTTGTTTGTTTTTTAAAGAGTTCTTGCTCTTCCAGATTAGTGCCTATTACATATTTTAAATTTTCTTTTCATTTAGCTAGTTCTGTGGGAGTCACCTGGTACAGGTTGTGATGTGGTGCCATTTGACCGTAAGGACAAGTTTTCTAGTGACTCCTGTTGGAGTCTGCACAGTCCCTTCATCTGGGGAAGGGCCAAGTGCGAGGGGGGGTTCTCTTTTTTTTTTTTTTTCTCCTGGGGTGGGGGCGGGGATTGGGAAGGATGGCAATATTTTACAACCCTTATTATGAACAACAGGTCACATGGCTGTTGATTTGAAAGCTTCCTCGACATCATCTGCTGTCAGATTCCTAAGCTGGAATGTTAAAGGTCTTAACAATCCGGTGAAACGGTCTAAAATATATTCTCATATGAAACGCCTGAATCCAGATGTAATATTCCTACAGGAAACACATTTGCAAAATTCAAATCAGGTCAGGCTTAAATATCCATGGATTGGGGAGATTTACCACTCGAGCTTCAACTCAAAAGCCAGAGGAGTTGCCATACTATTTAATAAGAATATTCATTTTACAGCATCAAAAATAATGAAGGATACAAATGGCAGATTTCTTATAATAGCGGGCTCTCTGTTCCATACTCCCGTTTTATTAGTGAACATTTATGCACCAAACTTTGATAACCCAGACTTTATAAACAATTTAGTAAGCACACTTCCATATCTTGACACTCATCTGTTAATTTTAGCTGGGGACCTGAATTGTGTTATGAACACATCATTAGATCGCTCTTCGTCTCGGCCCTGCACACAGTCTAATATGTCTAAATCTATTTTGGATTTTATGTCCCAAAATGGATATGTAGATCCATGGAGGGCACAGAATCCACTAACAAGGACCTATTCTTTTTACTCGCAGGTGCACCAATCCTATTCCCGTATAGATTATTTTTTTGTTGACAGCTCTTTAATGCAGAGAGTCACTTCTTCTGAATACTATCCGATTGTTATCTCAGACCATTCTCCTCTAAGCATTGATATAAACTTTATAAATAAACCCCGTTCTAGTCCTCGTTGGAGATTTAATAGTCTCCTGTTATCAGATGAGCCATTTAATAAATTCATCTTATCAGCAATTGACGATTTCCTAATGTTCAATAAGAGCGATACAATTTCTCCCTCACTATTATGGGAAACATTAAAAGCCTATATTCGTGGTCAGATTATTTCTTTTTCAGCTAATGTCAATAAAAATCTACGCACTAAGATATCAGAAATATCAACAAAAATTCAGAATATTGACAGGCAAAATGCCGTTAATCCGTCACACGATTTGCTGAAACAGCGACAGGATCTTCAAATGGAACTTGATCTTTTAACAACATCTGATGCGGAGCGTCTCTTAATCCGATCTCGAGCCACTTATTATGAGCATGGGGAAAAACCAAGTAGACTTTTGGCACATCAACTGAAACGAAAGGCTAGCTCTCACACAATATCGCAAATCAAGGATCGATCGGGCAACCTTGTCTCAGACCCTGTCTCCATTAGTGACACCTTTAAAAAATTCTACTGCGATCTGTATAAATCTGAACTACAAGCAGACTCAAACGAGCTACTCGCCTTTCTTCAGAATATTGACATTCCTAGGATAGACAAATTGATTTCTGACCAACTTGAGGCTCCCATTAAATTAGAAGAAATATTAGAGTCAATTAAGAATATGCAAAGTGGTAAAACACCTGGCTCGGATGGTTTCTCTGCCGAATTTTTCAAAAAATTTAAAGATAAGATAGCCCCTCTTCTTCTCGAGGTTTATAATGAGTCATTCGGGCGTGGCCTGCTACCTCCCACCTTGACTCAAGCTTCAATCTCTCTCCTGTTAAAGAAGGATAAAGATCCTACTGCTTGCGAGTCTTATAGACCCCTTTCACTCTTGAATGTGGATTTTAAGATTTTGTCCAAAATACTCGCAACTCGGCTTGAGACAGTTCTCCCTCTGATTATCTCACAAGAACAAAATGGATTCATCAAAGGTCGCCAGTTGTTTTTTAATACCCGTACAATATTGAACACAATTTTTTCAACTCATTCCCCCAAGTCTCCTGAAGTAATCATTTCTCTTGACGCCGAGAAAGCTTTTGATCGAGTAGAATGGGAGTATCTCTTTGCCGCTCTTAATAGGTTTGGTTTTGGAGAGAGGTTTGTGTCCTGGATCAAACTACTTTATACATCTCCTCAAGCATGTATTCTTACTAATTCCATCCAATCGGATTATTTTTCGGTGGGGCGTGGTACTAGACAGGGTTGCCCTCTTTCCCCCCTCTTGTTTGCGTTAGCCATTGAGCCTCTTTCTGTTGCCCTAAGATCCCTTTCTTCTTTTCACGGAATCATCCGCTCTGGCGTCGAGCTTAAACTGTCCTTATATGCAGATGACCTTCTCCTGTATGTTTCTGACCCATTATGTAGCCTTCCCCCAATTTTAAATACTCTGGAAAAATTTGGATCGTATTCCGGCTATAAAATTAATTCACTTAAAACCGAATGCTACCCAGTGAATTCATTAGCTTTAAAGCTTAAGCCTTCTGATATCCCTTTTAGGCTCAGTCCCTCGGGGTTTAGATATTTGGGAATTAATATTGCACGTACTCTGCCCTCGATGTTTTCTCAGAATTATACCCCACTAGTCTCCCAAATTGCATCAGACCTTCAGAGGTGGAACTCTCTCCCTCTTTCACTAATAGGCAGGATTAATATTATCAAAATGAATGTGCTACCTAGACTTCTGTTTTTATATCAAAACATCCCTCTGTTTTTGCCCAAACAGTTCTTCAGGTCCCTGGATCAGATGGTCTCTTCCTTTTTGTGGAATGGAAAGGCCCCCAGAATGAGACTTTCTTTATTACAACAGTTCACCACAAATGGTGGTCTTTCTCTACCCAATTTTACAATGTATTACTGGTCCTCGCATATTCATAAACTGAATTATTGGTTAAATTCACCGGATCTGATTTGGTGCAAACTTGAAGTTCAATCGATTTCTGCATCTTTTTCACCTGCCTCAATTATTTATTCATCATTACCAATTAAACTATCCTCTGTTACTACAAATCCTATAGTGCTTTCCACACTCAGGATCTGGTCACAATTTAGGTCCCATTTTAAATTTGTATTACCATCTAATAAAATGCCGTTATTAAAGAATCACATTTTCTCTCCAGCATCTACTAATGCTGCCTATAGAATTTGGCATGAGAGAGGTATTAGAACAATGAGAGACCTTTACGAAGATGGTTTGTTCCTTAGTTTTTCAGAATTGTCTTCTAAATTTAATCTACCCACTTCACATTTGTTTCTTTATTTCCAAATTAGACATTGCGTTTCATCACGGTTTCCAAATTTTCCAACTTTGCCTACTGACCCACCATGGGTCGAATTCCTAGCTTTGAAGCCTAATCTGAAATCTCCTCTTTCTATTATTTATGGAAAACTTATGGCAATTGAGGCCGACTCATCAGGTAAAACCAGAACTGCATGGGAACGGGAATTGGGTGTTGAACTGTCAGAGTCATGGTGGGATAAAGTTATTCTCAGCATACGCCAGAGTACACCATGTGCCAGACTACAATTAATACAGTTTAAAGTAATAAATAGAGTACATTTTTCAAAGTCCCGTCTATCAAAAATTTTCCCTTCAATTTCAGATCAATGTGATAGATGTCAGGCCTCACCTTGCAACTTAAGTCATATGTTCTTCTTCTGCCCAAAATTACAAGGGTTCTGGAAATACTTCTTCTCCATACTCTCAGGAGTTTTTAAGATCCAGATTCAGAATGATCCACTTATTGCCATTTTTGGAGTTCCAGGGACCACACTTAACCTATCCCGCCAGCAGAGGGAGGTCCTAGCCTTCTGTTCTCTCCTTGCCAGGCGCTGTATTTTGCTCGCGTGGAAATCTCCCACACCTCCATCCACATCGCAATGGCTTAACACCGTAAGATCATTCTTGAAAATAGAAAAAATTTCATTAACAGTGAAAGGTAGTTCTGAAAAATTTACTTATAAATGGGCACCCTTTGTGTCATATGTAAAATCTTTGTCAGAGTCAGAGTCAGTCAGAGAGAATTTATTGTCATTTGCACCGCATGTAGTACATGTGTTGAAAACGAGATTATGTACACAGGGTCCCAGTTACATCCAACAACAAATGCAAGAGAAAAACAATAATAACATCTAGGATTAACTAAGAGAGACATCAGCTAGTAATACACTAAGCCCTAATGTAGTAGAAAAACATCATTATAAACAGCAGCACGAACATGAGCAGATGGTCACAGATGAACGCAGCAACAAGAAACAGATCAGCATCAGCATGATGTGACATTTTGCAGTGTTTATTCTTATTATTTATTTATTCATGAGTCTGACAGCCTCAGGGTAGAAGCTGTTCCTCAGTCTAGTGGTTCTACATTTGATGCTCCTCAACCTCCGTCCCGAGGGGAGTGGTGCAAAGAGTGAGTGTGCTGGGTGAGTGAGGTCTTTCATGATGCAGGTGGCTCTTTTTCTGCATCTGGAGGTGTAAATGTCTGTGATGGTGGGGAGACTGACTCCCACAGACTTCTGTGCAGCCTTCACCACTCTTTGTAGAGCTTTCCTCTCTGCAACTGTGCAGCCTCCATGCCACACGTTGATGCTGGAGCACAGGACGCTCTCCACTGCACACCTGTAGAACGAGGTGAGGACTGAGCTTCTCAGACCGGCTCGTCTCAGCCGTCTGAGGAAGTAGAGTCTCTGATGACCTTTCTTGATCAGGCTGGTGGTGTTATTGCTCCAGCTGAGGTTATCATTCATGTGTACACCCAGGTATTTGTAGCTGGAGACCACCTCCACCGCAGATCCACCTATATACAGTGGGGTGTGGGTGTGTTTGTTCCTTCTGAAGTCCACAATCATCTCCTTCGTCTTCTTCACATTCATGTGAAGGTTATTCTCTTTGCACCAACTCTCCAGATGTTCCACCTCCTGTCTGTAGCTGGATTCATCATTATCTGTGATGCATCCCACCACAGCTGTATCATCTGCAAACTTAACAATATGACAGCCTGGATGTGTGGCTGTACAATCATATGTGAGCAGAGTAAACAGAAGAGGGCTCAGCACACATCCCTGAGGAGAGCCAGTGCTGAGGGTGATGGTGGAGGAGGAGAAGTTGTGGATCTTCACGGACTGTGGTCTGTTTGTTAAGAAGTCTAAGACCCAGTTACAAATAGAGGGGCTTAGTCCAAGTGTGGATAGTTTGTCTATCAGAGTTTGGGGGATCATGGTGTTGAAGGCAGATGTGAAGTCCACAAAGAGCAGACGCACGTATGAGTCCTTCTGATCCAGGTGGGTGAGAGCAGTGTGGACCACGGAGGAGATGGCGTCCTCTGTTGATCGGTTCTCACGGTATGCATATTGATGAGGGTCCTCGTTGATGTTGACGGCTGTCTTGATGTGGGACATGACCAGTTTCTCAAAACATTTAGCGACTATCGGGGTGAGGGCCACCGGTCTATAGTCATTCAGACCAGTCACTGTGGAGCTTTTTGGGACTGGGATGATGGTGGCAGTCTTCAGGCAGGTGGGAACTGACTCCAGTGCAAGTGAGGTGGTGAAGATGTGCCTTCACAACATACAGACTGATACCCTGATTCATGCTCAATGCACAGACTGATGGGACTAACTCATCACACTACCATGTGACTTAACTCTGAAGAATAAATGAATGGGTAAAACACTCGTTTCCTTTTAGTTTTTTGATGCCGTCCTATCCCCCCTCCTCCCCCCCTTTTTTATTTTATTTATTTTTATTTTATTTTTTATTTTATTTATTTTTATTTATTTATTTTTTTTATTTTATTTTTTTTATTTTTTTTTGTTCATTTCGTCTTGTTTTTGGTTAGGTTAGTGGGGTGTGATATGTTTGGTTGTGGGAGGGGAGGGAGGGGAGGGGAGAAAAGGGGAGAAAAAAAATTTTATTTGGAGAAGTCATGTAAGTTTCGTAAAATATATGTATTGTTAATTGTTGTATGTTCTCCTGATAAATAAAAAATAAAAATAATAAAAAAGAACAGTTCTCAGGTCTCAGCCCGGCTCCATCTGAGAACGCACACACAGAGACCTCTGGGGGGAGGGGTGCGGGAGGGCAACAAAGTCCCTTCAGCTTCCCAGCTCAGGAGAAGATTTGTAGACAGCCTTCAGTCCAAGGCCAGAGGCCAGATTAGATTAGCTGCTTTATTTTTCCAGTCAGGCCACAGTGTTCTTTTACTGCAGTCTTTAAGTCCAGGTGCTGTTTCTGGGTCCAAATCGCCGAATCGAGAGAGGTTCCGAGCTACAAGATCCTTCCGTATGTGCCCTGTTTTAATCCGGATGGCTGTAAACGAGTTCCACACACCGCAGGTCCGCGGCAGCCACCGCTTCTCCCACCGTGCGGTTCAGCCCGCACAACAGCTGGGAAGGTCATCATAGCCTGGATCAAAGCATTTTTGCTGAGCGGAAGTCTCGCCAGCACGCCGATCGCGGCGCTCTTCCTCAGCCTTCAGTGGCAGAAACAGCCACCAGTATCCCAATAATCCACAGAGATTCCACGTCCCCGACAAAAAGAGCGGCCAGTTACATTAGCCTGCTCCTCGAGTCCATAATGTAGCTCACCGCACGCGTGTCGAAGGGGCTCCCCGGCTCTCCCTGGCCGGTGCGCCTCGCGGAAATTTTCGTTATCGATAGTATCGATAGATGAAATAGCCCAGAAAACAGTCCACGCACATAAATCCATTCCAAATTGGTTCGAACGAGCGCTGAAGAGTTACAGACGAGACAAATGCAGAAGCGGGGGGGGGTGGGAACCAGGGAGGTGTAGGAGCAAAGAGAGATGCGACCTGCCCTGCCGAGAGCGGAAGTAGCTCTCGGAAGTAGCTTTATTGAACGTAGCTCCAGCGCTCCAGTGGGAGCGAGTCCCGTGGCCCCCCTCCTAGGTTTTCGGTGAGGGCGGAGACCAATGCCTCAATGTCGCTTGAAGCTGCTTCTGCTCGGTCCGGTGAGAACAGTCACAGCGTCTCCACGGGGGGCGGGTCTGGTCACCGCTCGCTCTTCCCCCAGTTCATCTGACCAGATGGATGGGGACCAGCACACAGGTCAGTCTACAGATCAATATTCTGTCTCTCCAGCAGAGGTCACCCTAGGAGAGCCTTCAGGGGTGATAAATGTTCTTGCTACTTCACCTTCATTCAGAAACACTTCTTTGTCCTCTTGTAAATGAGTCCCCGTGAATCAACAAGGCTAGCCTGTATAAAATAAAGGTTGAATGAATGTACCATTCTAACACACACCGATTTCAGCCCAGTGAACTTATCCAAATAAACCAGACTTTAGGAAGTCTAATCACCTCTGCTAAAAATAACCCGGACTGTTTTGAGGTTGTACTTTCCCTTGCTGAAAGTTTATATTATCTCAACCCGGTCTGACCCAGCTTCTTGAATATGAACAGTTTTTAAATGAAATAAGGACACTAAAATTAACCGGCCCTGAACATGCAGCAGCAGCAAGCCCTGAACCGGCTGGCTCTTCAGCACTTACGGTGTCCTGCTCAGAGGGGGTCCTAGATGACGCCCCTTATGTCTTGTGTTCCGAGGGGGTCTTGGAAGACGCCCCTCACTTCTCCGGTGCTGTGGAAGGACCTGAACCAAGAGAGGGTTCCCGATCTGGTCCTGGACCGCGCCATCACCGCCGTGGCCGAGGTCGAAGGCAGAGAGGACCTACCAGCTCTTCGGCTGCTGCAGGCTCGACGCCCGGCTCTTCGGCTGCTGCAGGCTCGACGCCCGGCTCTTCGGCTGCTGCAGGCTCGACGCCCGGCTCTTCGGCTGCTGCAGGCTCGACGCCCGGCTCTTCGGCTGCTGCAGGCTCGACGCCCGGCTCTTCGGCTGCTGCAGGCTCGACGCCCGGCTCTTCGGCTGCTGCAGGCTCGACGCCCGGCTCTTCGGCTGCTGCAGGCTCGACGCCCGGCTCTTCGGCTGCTGCAGGCTCGACGCCCGGCTCTTCGGCTGCTGCAGGCTCGACGCCCGGCTCTTCGGCTGCTGCAGGCTCGACGCCCGGCTCTTCGGCTGCTGCAGGCTCGACGCCCGGCTCTTCGGCTGCTGCAGGCTCGACGCCCGGCTCTTCGGCTGCTGCAGGCTCGACGCCCGGCTCTTCGGCTGCTGCAGGCTCGACGCCCGGCTCTTCGGCTGCTGCAGGCTCGACGCCCGGCTCTTCGGCTGCTGCAGGCTCGACGCCCGGCTCTTCGGCTGCTGCAGGCTCGATGCCCGGCTCTTCGGCTGCTGCAGGCTCAACACCCGGCTCTTCGGCTGCTGATTCGACACCTTTAGCTCCAGCATGTCTCGGGAGGGTCCTGGAGGACGCCTCCCACGGTTCCTGTCTCGGGAGGGTCCAGGAGGACGCCTCCCACGGTTCCTGTCTTGGGAGGGTCCAGGAGGACGCCTCCCACGGTTCCTGTCTCGGGAGGGTCCAGGAGGACGCCTCCCACGGTTCCTGTCTCGGGAAGGTCCTGGAGGACGCCTCCCACGGTTCCTGCTGGCCAGTGGTCTCTCACCCAGAGGGCGTTGCCCTGCCTTCGGTTCCAGAGGGCGCTGCCTTGCCTCCGGCTCCAGAGGGCGCTACCCTGCCTCCGGCTCCAGAGGGCGCTGCCCTACCTCCGACTCCAGAGGGCGCTGCCCTGCCTCCGGCTCCAGAGGGCGCTGCCCTGCCTCCGGCTCCAGAGGGCGCTACCCTGCCTCCGGCTCCAGAGGGCGCTGCCCTACCTCTGGCTCCAGAGGGCGCTGCCCTGCCTCCGGTTCCAGAGGGTGCTGCCCTGCCTTCGGCTCTTGGTTCCAGCTCTTCGGCTCTTGGTTCCGGCTCTTCGGCTCCTAATTCCGGCTCTTCGGCTCCTGGTTCCGGCTCTTCGGCTCCTGGTTCCGGTCCTTCGGCTCCTGGTCCTTCGGCTCCTGGTTCTGACCCTGCCTCGATCGACGAAGACCCTACCTCGATCGACGAAGACCCTGCCTCGATCGACGAAGACCCTGCCCCGACCGACGAAGACACCTCGATCTCTACAGAGGGTCCCGGTGCCGCAGACGCCTCGATGTCTACGTCTACAGAGGGTCCTTGCACCATTGAGGTCTCGACGTCTACAGAGGGTCTTCGCACCGCTGATGTCTCGACATCTACAGGGGGTCTTCGCACCGCCGACGTCTCGACGCCTACAGAGGGTCTTCGCACCGCTGACGTCTCGACTTCTACAGAGGATCTTCGCACCGCTGACGTCTCAACTTCTACAGAGGATCTTCGCACTGCTGATGTCTCTGCGCTCGCCTCGACGCCTGACGACGTCTCTGCGCTTGCCTCGACGCCTGACGACGTCTCTGCACTCGCCTCGACGCCTGACGGCGCCTCTGCGCTCGCCTCGACGCCTGACAACGTCTCTGCGCATGCCTCGACGCCTGACGTCTCTGTGCTCGCCTCCTTGCCTGAAGACATCTCTTTGCTCGCCTCCTTGCCTGAAGACGTCTCTTCGCTCGCCTCCTTGCCTGAAGACGTCTCTTCGCTCGCCTCCTTGCCTGAAGACGTCTCTTCGCTCGCCTCCTTGCCTGAAGACGTCTCTTCGCTCGCCTCCTTGCCTGAAGACGTCTCTTCGCTCGCCTCCTTGCCTGAAGACGTCTCTTCGCTCAACGTCTCAACACCTTCTGAAGGCTCTGCGTTCGACGTCTCGACACCTTCTGCTGACTCTGCGTTCGTCTCGACGCCTTCTGCTGACTCTGCGTTCGTCTCGACGCCTTCTGCTGACTCTGCGTTCGTCTCGACGCCTTCTGCTGACTCTACACTTGCTGTTGTTTCTACGCTCGCTGAGGTCTCGACGCTCGTTTCGATATCTCCTGATGTCGTAACGCTCGACTCATCGTTGCCCGCTGTCTTGCCGTCTGCAGTTCACCCGCATGCTGACTCAACTCCTGCTGACCGCCGGCATGCTGACTCGACTCCTGCAGACCGCCGGCGTGCTGACTCGTCTCCTGCAGACCGCCAGCATGCTGACTCGACTCCTGCAGACCGCCCACAGGCTGACTCCTCGCTGGTGGCTTCTGATGGACGGCCTCCCGGTCGCCCCCCTGAGGCTGCTTGTGGTGATGGACGGCCTCCCTGTCTCCCCCCTGAGACTGCTCGTCGTGTGACCTCTGATGGATGGTCTCCCGGCCGCCCGCCTGACCGGCCATTGCCCGATGTCGTTCTCCTGGTCTCTCTCTTTGTTTTTTTTGACGTTGTCTTAGGTTTGGGCTTTGTGTTTAGCTTTCTCAGTTTTGGGTTGGGTGTTTGTTTAGTTGCAACAGTTTTTTAGGTTTGGTCGTTGTGTTTGCCTCTTGTCCTTGTGTCCCTTGTCTTCCTCGTGCCCTACTTCCTTGCTGTTTGCTCCTTCCGCCCGCCCTAGATTTTTGGGGGTGTTCTTTCTTGGACACCTGGGGGTGTCCGTGAGGGGGGGTACTGTAAGGATGGCTGGCTCCGTCCTGTTGGTCATCCTAGGTAGTTCCTGATCAGTTTTCCCAGTTCAGTCTTTATGTTTATTTACCCTTAGTTTACCAGGTCTAGTTTCTCAGTCTTGTCTGTTCTCCTCATGATGTTTTTCAGTTAGTTATTTTAGGTCCCCTTCTTGTTCAGTTCTGGTCCCCTTCTGGTTTAGTCTCCTTGTTTATTTAGTGTCCCTTCTAGTTAATCTTCATGTTTGAATTACTCTTCATTTAGCCTCCATGTTTATGCACTCTTAGTTCAACCTCCAGTTCTGTCATTTAGTTTTAACTTTTCATGTTCAGCTTCAGTCTCCAGCCCTGTTCTGTTCAGCTTTAGTCTCCCAGCCCTGCTCTGTCTTGTTAATTGTCCCCAGGTGTTTGTGATTTGTCTCGTCTTGTCTATGAGTATAAAAGCCCAGTTCTGTGTCTAAGTCATTGCAGCCGCATCGTTTGGTATCCCTCGTGTTTTCTGGTCTCTGATTCAACTCTGATTCATGTAAGTGTTTTTGCTGCCACGACAGCTATTTGTTTATGTTTATTAAAGTGAATTATTTTATAACTTCCTGGCCTCTGAGAATGTCTGTTTGCACCACTGGGTTTTAATCTTGCTCTGAGTAAATCCTGACAGTATGCGGCTGCCATCAAAAAAGCCCAGCAAACAGCACTGTCCTCTCGGGTCCACGCGGA
>JBBPBX010055053.1:0-10960 GCA_038048925.1 Garcialebias charrua | reverse complement strand
CACCGCTCGCTCTTCCCCCAGTTCATCTGACCAGATGGATGGGGACCAGCACACAGGTCAGTCTACAGATCAATATTCTGTCTCTCCAGCAGAGGTCACCCTAGGAGAGCCTTCAGGGGTGATAAATGTTCTTGCTACTTCACCTTCATTCAGAAACACTTCTTTGTCCTCTTGTAAATGAGTCCCCGTGAATCAACAAGGCTAGCCTGTATAAAATAAAGGTTGAATGAATGTACCATTCTAACACACACCGATTTCAGCCCAGTGAACTTATCCAAATAAACCAGACTTTAGGAAGTCTAATCACCTCTGCTAAAAATAACCCGGACTGTTTTGAGGTTGTACTTTCCCTTGCTGAAAAGTTTATATTATCTCAACCCGGTCTGACCCAGCTTCTTGAATATGAACAGTTTTTAAATGAAATAAGGACACTAAAATTAACCGGCCCTGAACATGCAGCAGCAGCAAGCCCTGAACCGGCTGGCTCTTCAGCACTTACGGTGTCCTGCTCAGAGGGGGTCCTAGATGACGCCCCTTATGTCTTGTGTTCCGAGGGGGTCTTGGAAGACGCCCCTCACTTCTCCGGTGCTGTGGAAGGACCTGAACCAAGAGAGGGTTCCCGATCTGGTCCTGGACCGCGCCATCACCGCCGTGGCCGAGGTCGAAGGCAGAGAGGACCTACCAGCTCTTCGGCTACTGCTGCAGGCTCGACGCCCGGCTCTTCGGCTGCTGCAGGCTCGACGCCCGGCTCTTCGGCTGCTGCAGGCTCGACGCCCGGCTCTTCGGCTGCTGCAGGCTCGACGCCCGGCTCTTCGGCTGCTGCAGGCTCGACGCCCGGCTCTTCGGCTGCTGCAGGCTCGACGCCCGGCTCTTCGGCTGCTGCAGGCTCGACGCCCGGCTCTTCGGCTGCTGCAGGCTCGACGCCCGGCTCTTCGGCTGCTGCAGGCTCGACGCCCGGCTCTTCGGCTGCTGCAGGCTCGACGCCCGGCTCTTCGGCTGCTGCAGGCTCGACGCCCGGCTCTTCGGCTGCTGCAGGCTCGACGCCCGGCTCTTCGGCTGCTGCAGGCTCGACGCCCGGCTCTTCGGCTGCTGCAGGCTCGACGCCCGGCTCTTCGGCTGCTGCAGGCTCGACGCCCGGCTCTTCGGCTGCTGCAGGCTCGACGCCCGGCTCTTCGGCTGCTGCAGGCTCGACGCCCGGCTCTTCGGCTGCTGCAGGCTCGACGCCCGGCTCTTCGGCTGCTGCAGGCTCAACACCCGGCTCTTCGGCTGCTGATTCGACACCTTTAGCTCCAGCATGTCTCGGGAGGGTCCTGGAGGACGCCTCCCACGGTTCCTGTCTCGGGAGGGTCCAGGAGGACGCCTCCCACGGTTCCTGTCTTGGGAGGGTCCAGGAGGACGCCTCCCACGGTTCCTGTCTCGGGAGGGTCCAGGAGGACGCCTCCCACGGTTCCTGTCTCGGGAAGGTCCTGGAGGACGCCTCCCACGGTTCCTGCTGGCCAGTGGTCTCTCACCCAGAGGGCGTTGCCCTGCCTTCGGTTCCAGAGGGCGCTGCCTTGCCTCCGGCTCCAGAGGGCGCTACCCTGCCTCCGGCTCCAGAGGGCGCTGCCCTACCTCCGACTCCAGAGGGCGCTGCCCTGCCTCCGGCTCCAGAGGGCGCTGCCCTGCCTCCGGCTCCAGAGGGCGCTACCCTGCCTCCGGCTCCAGAGGGCGCTGCCCTACCTCTGGCTCCAGAGGGCGCTGCCCTGCCTCCGGTTCCAGAGGGTGCTGCCCTGCCTTCGGCTCTTGGTTCCAGCTCTTCGGCTCTTGGTTCCGGCTCTTCGGCTCCTAATTCCGGCTCTTCGGCTCCTGGTTCCGGCTCTTCGGCTCCTGGTTCCGGTCCTTCGGCTCCTGGTCCTTCGGCTCCTGGTTCTGACCCTGCCTCGATCGACGAAGACCCTACCTCGATCGACGAAGACCCTGCCTCGATCGACGAAGACCCTGCCCCGACCGACGAAGACACCTCGATCTCTACAGAGGGTCCCGGTGCCGCAGACGCCTCGATGTCTACGTCTACAGAGGGTCCTTGCACCATTGAGGTCTCGACGTCTACAGAGGGTCTTCGCACCGCTGATGTCTCGACATCTACAGGGGGTCTTCGCACCGCCGACGTCTCGACGCCTACAGAGGGTCTTCGCACCGCTGACGTCTCGACTTCTACAGAGGATCTTCGCACCGCTGACGTCTCAACTTCTACAGAGGATCTTCGCACTGCTGATGTCTCTGCGCTCGCCTCGACGCCTGACGACGTCTCTGCGCTTGCCTCGACGCCTGACGACGTCTCTGCACTCGCCTCGACGCCTGACGGCGCCTCTGCGCTCGCCTCGACGCCTGACAACGTCTCTGCGCATGCCTCGACGCCTGACGTCTCTGTGCTCGCCTCCTTGCCTGAAGACATCTCTTTGCTCGCCTCCTTGCCTGAAGACGTCTCTTCGCTCGCCTCCTTGCCTGAAGACGTCTCTTCGCTCGCCTCCTTGCCTGAAGACGTCTCTTCGCTCGCCTCCTTGCCTGAAGACGTCTCTTCGCTCGCCTCCTTGCCTGAAGACGTCTCTTCGCTCATCTCCTTGCCTGAAGACGTCTCTTCGCTCAACGTCTCAACACCTTCTGAAGGCTCTGCGTTCGACGTCTCGACACCTTCTGCTGACTCTGCGTTCGTCTCGATGCCTTCTGCTAACTCTGCGTTCGTCTCGACACCTTCTGCTGACTCTGCTGTCTCGACGTCTCGACACCTTCTGCTGACTCTGCGTTCGTCTCGATGCCTTCTGCTAACTCTGCGTTCGTCTCGACGCCTTTTGCTGACTTTGCATTCGTCTCGACGCCTTCTGCTGACTCTACACTTGCTGTTGTTTCTACGCTCGCTGAGGTCTCGACGCTCGTTTCGATATCTCCTGATGTCGTAACGCTCGACTCATCGTTGCCCGCTGTCTTGCCGTCTGCAGTTCACCCGCATGCTGACTCAACTCCTGCTGACCGCCGGCATGCTGACTCGACTCCTGCAGACCGCCGGCGTGCTGACTCGTCTCCTGCAGACCGCCAGCATGCTGACTCGACTCCTGCAGACCGCCCACAGGCTGACTCCTCGCTGGTGGCTTCTGATGGACGGCCTCCCGGTCGCCCCCCTGAGGCTGCTTGTGGTGATGGACGGCCTCCCTGTCTCCCCCCTGAGACTGCTCGTCGTGTGACCTCTGATGGATGGTCTCCCGGCCGCCCGCCTGACCGGCCATTGCCCGATGTCGTTCTCCTGGTCTCTCTCTTTGTTTTTTTTGACGTTGTCTTAGGTTTGGGCTTTGTGTTTAGCTTTCTCAGTTTTGGGTTGGGTGTTTGTTTAGTTGCGACAGTTTTTTAGGTTTGGTCGTTGTGTTTGCCTCTTGTCCTTGTGTCCCTTGTCTTCCTCGTGCCCTCCTTCCTTGCTGTTTCCTCCCTCCGCCCGCCCTGGATTTTTGGGGTGTTCTTTCTTGGACACCTGGGGATGTCCTTGAGGGGGGGTACTGTAAGGATGGCTGGCTCCGTCCTGTTGGTCATCCTAGGTAGTTCCTGATCAGTTTTCCCAGTTCAGTCTTTATGTTTATTTACCCTTAGTTTACCAGGTCTAGTTTCTCAGTCTTGTCTGTTCTCCTCATGATGTTTTTCAGTTAGTTATTTTAGGTCCCCTTCTTGTTCAGTTCTGGTCCCCTTCTGGTTTAGTCTCCTTGTTTATTTAGTGTCCCTTCTAGTTAATCTTCATGTTTGAATTACTCTTCATTTAGCCTCCATGTTTATGCACTCTTAGTTCAACCTCCAGTTCTGTCATTTAGTTTTAACTTTTCATGTTCAGCTTCAGTCTCCAGCCCTGTTCTGTTCAGCTTTAGTCTCCCAGCCCTGCTCTGTCTTGTTAATTGTCCCCAGGTGTTTGTGATTTGTCTCGTCTTGTCTATGAGTATAAAAGCCCAGTTCTGTGTCTAAGTCATTGCAGCCGCATCGTTTGGTATCCCTCGTGTTTTCTGGTCTCTGATTCAACTCTGATTCATGTAAGTGTTTTTGCTGCCACGACAGCTATTTGTTTATGTTTATTAAAGTGAATTATTTTATAACTTCCTGGCCTCTGAGAATGTCTGTTTGCACCACTGGGTTTTAATCTTGCTCTGAGTAAATCCTGACAGGTTCTTGTTCTGGGAGAGAGCTGTGTTCAGTTCTTATATCCTGTATCTGTTAGCTGCAAGACTGTGAAACTGTAACAACTAGGTAGAGGAATTATCTGTCTACATGTTGTAATGTACAGTACAAAGTATTTAATATCCACACAGATGGTTGGGATCAAATGTACTGCATCTTTTTTATGTCTCTTTCATAAAATGTGTACCGGTATATACTGTACACCCATCCCTTCATCACAATTGTCATGTTTGCTGATACCTGAACATGACTTTACTGATGTGAACTCTAAAGTCTGCAGTGGATAGTGGATGCATTGTTTAACATCTATGCCAGACCTGCTCATTACGTCGATTACTGGTCGATCGCAGCGTGACATTATTATTATTGTTTTTTTTCCCGTCGCGTGACATTAAAAAATTGTCAGCCAATCAAACATCCCGTTAATTGATTGACATACAGGGCAACCAATCAGATGACAACTGAATCTTGAGTTTTAGCCTATCAAACATCCCGTCACTTGATTGACATACACGGCAACCAATCAGATGAGAGCTTTAGGTCATGCTCATGCAGCTTCTGAAAAACAATGGCGCGAAGGTGGAAGGCAGCGAAACATACAAGCGAAAACAATCAGATTTCGGACTGTTCATGGAAAATACGACATCGACTTCCCACCGAAAAGCCAGCTGAGAAAGAGAAAGGTGGAGGAACTAAAATCCCAGTTCGGACAGCAGCAACTTCAAAGCGAAACGCCGCCACCATCTTCCGGGTGAGTGACGCTGTGATGTTTCTCTGCACGCTTAAACATACTGGTTGGGAGTTGACGTGGCTTTATTATTAAAATCATACGAGACACTTTTCATACAGCATAACCTCCTTGACTACTCTCCGTTCTCTGCAAGTTTCCCTGTCCCGCAGCGCGAGCGTTTGCATAACCCACTTTCGCGGTGCGTTCAGGGACAGTCTGTAACATAAATGTATAAGCACCGCTGTATACATTAAATCTCTCCGTACCAAAAGAGCCATTTTTATGCCTTCGTTCACTAAATTAAACGTGTCCAGAGCCATAACAACCTGCTACAACTGTGGTTATCAACTGGTGGCCTGTGGACCACTTTAGATTTGCTGGAGGGGGCTTTTAGAGATGACATTATAAAGTAAAAAATATCTAATGATTTTTTTAACATTTATTAAAGTAAAAGACCAGATTCTTATGAAGAAAGGGGTGGGGATCAGTTTCTACCATCTTTTTTTTTAAATAAAATTTAAAAAAATCTATATTGCTGTCACCACCCCCATTTGGTCCCTACGGGCGACCAGGTGCCCGCAGGCACCACGTTGGTGACCCCTGATTTATTATATGTGTTGTGCAATATTGGATTATTCAGTTATGCAATGTACATCAACATAGGTACATTGTACATAAAAAGAATCCTTAATACATTTGAAGATAATTATATGTTTTGCATTTTTGTATTGGGTAGATCTTTTTGACTTGGTTTTTTTTACTAGTAGCTCGCATGCTGAAAAAGTGTGAGCACCCCTGATCTATGCCAACATAAAGCACTCATGGAGAGCATGTCAAAAAATGGCCTTTGAGCTTTGACAATATGTGAAACTGATGTACCTTTTAATTCATGTAATGTAAGCCATGGATAGGCCTTTAATAGAACAGGCAGAATCGTCGTAAGCAAAACCAACAAAACAGTCTTTGTGTGAAAACTAGATGTATGATCAAATAACTTGTTGACCTGTGCACACTAAAAAAGGTTGGGTTATTTCAACAACTCAACTGCTGGGTTATGAAATGGTTAACTCAATATGAGTTATTTTTATGGGAGTTGGGTTATTTTTATGGGAGCTGGGTTGTTTTTGTGCAACTCATGCGCTGGGTCAGAAGGTTCTGGTGGTACCACAATTCTGTTTGATGGTTCCGCAAGGTTTTGTGTTAAAAACAGCCTTAAATTCCTGTTTGAAGAGATAACAGCTCTGATATGATGGAAGTCAGTGGGAGTTTTTGATGTTTGACCTATGAGGTCAGAGAGGAAACCATGAGTCCTGCAGCAGAGACACGCTGGACTGAAATACCTGACTGGATGGAGAAACTGTAGACGAGGAGGAAATATTGTACAAATAAGAAGTTTATTAAAAAGTTGTAACGTTCAGACCAAGGGCAATTCTAGAATTTTACCCTTTGGGGTGCTTAGCCCCCAGTGCTGACAATGGTTCTTGGCTAGAACAATGTGGTAGCCATTGGCATCAGAAGCTTCATAATGTGGGTGTAGACACACTGGTGGTGGGGTGGGGGTCTGGGGGTCCTACCCCAGAAAACTTTAAATAAAGTAAATGCCATTTCCTGCATGCTGGTGTTTTTTTAATGGGTTGTTAAACATCTATGTTTACCTACATAAGTACAGGTAAACACTTGATTCAATAACTAGAGAGCTCGGCACAACCAGAAGAAGCCGTAAGCTAATGGCATGCAATACAGATGTGCTAGCTAAGATGCTACGGACATATCGCTCTGCTTTACATTACACAACCTAATAAACACTTTGTACAAAATCAATCACTTTATTGTTAACTGATCATAACGAACAAAGAGTACCGGTAAACTTATGCAACCAGAAGTGGCAACATAGCTATATCTACATACAAAACACACAAAACAAAGCTCAACTAGTTTTAAGCATTAACCTTTAATTTAACCATTAAAGGTTCAGTATGCAGTTTCTGTAGAACTGCAGCAGTTAGAAATATTTTCAACAGGCAAAGCATTCTGATCCCTCCCCCTCAGAGCCATATGTGGCTCTGCCCCCTTGTGGTCTGTTGAATTTCAAATTCAAGCTCTGTTTTTATTGGCTGATTCAAATTCAAGCTCTGTTTTTATTGGCTGGTTACAAACTCTGTTTTTATTGGCTGGAAAATGGCGGGTCACCTTTTCTTTTTAGAAATGCTTATTTACCACCTGGAGAAGCAAGGGGACAATATTTTTTTTTATTTTTTTTCAGAGATTACCTGGCTAACATCAGTCTGTCAGGAGGTAGTGACAGAGTGAAGAAATATGTTCATAAAAAAAGCTACATACTGCAGCTGACAGAAAATGGAGGATTTACCTGCAGTTACCTTCACACAGATGAACATGTGGTACTTCCTGATTATCACTGTTGTATTCAGCTGCTCGAGGTCGGCCTCATGGCTTTCTCCATCTTTTACATTTTTCCAGACTCAGTTTAGGTTTTGGAAATGGAATAAACTGTATTCCAGCCTCTAAACCAGGGCTATTCAACAAAACTGCTCAGGGGGGCACAGTTTCAGAAGGCCAGCAGCTCAGAGGCCAGACATCCAGCAATTAAAGTCATTATATTATGTAAATAAACCAAGTATTACAATGATCTGTTACCTTTTACATTGTTTGTTTTATTGTACTGAATCATAAATGCAATAAACAGAACCCCACCCCCAATTTTTTTTTACTTTATTTTTCAGGCTTGCTGAGTTAAAATTTAGGGGTGCTTGAGCACTTCCAAAAAGAGGCTAAAATCACCACTGGATCAGACAGCTGAGGATTCAGAGTGATGTCATCAGACTGCAGGTTGAACATCCTGAGGTCTAACCTGGAACATCCTCCATGGTGACGTGATTGTGTCCAAAGTGTTGATGAAGATGTGAAAACAGCAGCTCGGTCATTAAAGTCTAACTTCCTGTGACCTGTTTAAACTCTGGATGATGTTCTGAAGTCTGAGCTGGAGGTCCAAACAGGACTGGATTTAACTGACACCACTGATGTGTACAGAGACATTTTTCACTGTTTTTTTAATATTTATATTTTGCAGATTTTGTTTCTGTCATTCATCCACCAAAAATCAAAAACACCTTGCTGATCGAGTCACGTTTTGATATACTTTGTACATATTTTTAATAAAACTGTGAGAAGGAAAATCAAAAGTTACATTTATGATCATGTTTGACACCTTTCTATTACAAATTCTTCCTCGACAATCATCCAAGTACAGTACATTAGTTCCAAATTACTGATTATTGACGTGCAGACTACCCAAAAAAATTAATTAGGTTAGAAAAATATTTTTAATTACTGGAATATATTCCTGTGGTCTCCAATAGACGGTTCAGATAACTCCAAAAATTAACATGCGGGGTCATCAGACATTTAAAATAAATAAAAAATACTCAGGTACCCATCTTTAACTAAACTTTATTATTTGTTTTTAACACTACCTTAAGAATCATGAAACACATGTTAAGTGTTTGATGTGCTTTATAAAGGTGGTGTGACATGATTTTGGAACTACCATATTTTCCGGTTTATAGGTCGCACCTGTGTATAGGTTGCATTGTCCAATTATTGCCAAAAAATGGGAAAAATCCTGAAATAGGTTGCACCGGTGTATAGGTCGCACCTACGTCACGCCGACGTAATGCGCCATCTACCGCTGACGTGACGCGTCACCGCTGAGACAACCCGGCAATATGGACCGTGTTTAGCTCTGCTGCTAATGTCTGCCACAGGAGCACACAGCAAGGCTTTTAAGAAGATTAACACGGTAAAAACTATTATTTGTTTGCTAAAAATTATAGCTGACATTATAGCACAAGGGTTAGTGGTTTATTAGCCGAGTGGTTTATTAGCTATTTGCTAAAATATACACGGAAATAAAATGAATGCTAACAGAAGAGTCCCTCAAAACATGAATAAAAAATTGAATTTTATCTCAAATGTTTCATCCAGGCCAACAGTTAGTACATTAAAGCTCATATGATTACAGGTACACTCTGTAAGCAGAAAAAATATACACAGAGTGGTTTCGAAGCTATTTAACATAAACAGAAATAAAACGAATGCTAACAGGAGTCCGTCTCTCAAAACACGAATAAAAATTCGAATTTTATCTCAAATGTTTCATCCAGGCCAACAGTTAGTACATTAAAGCTCATATAATTACACTCTGTAAGCAGAAAAAATATACATCGAGTGGTTTGTAGCTATTTATAACGTTATAAACAGAAGCTAACTGAAGCTAATGCTAATAAAAGATTGTTGTTTTTTTAAATCTCAAACATCTAATAAAGCTACTCACTTGTAAACGTCCATACTGTGATTACATTCTGTAAGTTTCAGAAATATCCACCGAGCGGTTTCTGAGCTATTTATAACGTTATAAACAGAAGCTAACTGAAGCTAATGCTAATAGAAGATCTTTTTTTTTATCTCAAACATCTAATAAAGCTACTCAATTGTAATTGTCCATACTGTGATTACATTCTGTAAGTTTCAGAAAAATCCGCTGAGTGGTTCTTGACTTATCTTGCAAACAAACAACAAACAAACAGCTAACAGAAGTTACCTCCAGACCGGCTGACAGAGTCAGTCCGAGCAGAGGAGCTTTTTTTCGGACACATGAGCTGGAAACGGTCGTTGTACTCCTCTGGAAGTGTCCCCTAGCGGCCGAAACTGGTACTGCACTGCGCCCCTAGCGGCCAAAAGTGGTACTGCACTGCGCCCCTAGCGGCCGAATGTGGTACTGCACCATTTTCTGTCATACGGTATGCATAAAGTGGCACAACATATACTCAGCTTTGATTTTTTTGTACACAGATGCGTCGAATAATTAATATAGAAAAGTATTTTTTTATAAAATAGTTCTCTGCAGTGAGTTGCAGTTTTCAGGTGGAGAAAGGAGGGGTCAAACGCCGATGCATTTTTATGACGCAATGGAACGCACCTTGTAAATAACAAATAGCAGTGTATATAAACCAAGGAATTAAGCAATTTAAGTGAAGATTTTAGCGATTTGTCTTCGGTTTGGGAAGCCGAAGGAAGTTAGTTTGAGTAATGAACAAACAGCTGGTTCTAATAAAGGTCTGCACCCGTATTTATTTGAGCCTTACTGTTCAGAAGCGAGGTGGGCTCAGAGGGGGACAGCTTTGTTTTGTCCATTCTTGACGAAGTATTTCATCTTTTGGGAAAGTGACAAGGCTCACTTGTTCACTGGCGATATTAGAACACCCAAATGCACACAACGTACCGGCATTTTTCAAGTTATATTTGAAAGAAATTGCCGATCTTGAACACAATGACACTGCGTGCTAATAGCAGCCTGCAGACTGAAGTTCTTGTCCCTACGTCACAGACGTCGCATGCGTAAGTACCCGGATGTCCCGTGACGAAACACGGCGCCACTTTTAAAATCACTTTTGAAACAAATTTTCATGGATTTATCATTTTGCTTGTAAAACCGGACATAGTTGAATGATAAAACATATATATGTTGTATCACTTTATGCATAGTTCCAAAATAATGTCACACCACCTTTAAGTACATCTGTAATAATATTAAAGTATGTTCAAAACCTCGTTGTTCATATGTTGGGTTGGACTGTCAATGTTCAAACACTAAAAGAACAAGGTGACATTTGTTGACGTGTTGGAGTAAGAACATGAAGTGCAGAATGTGAAACTCGTCATGTCTGAAGAATGAAACCAAACAAAACGTGAAAACCGATCCGTCCGCTCTGTTTCTAAACAATCGGGTCAAGTGTCAGCTTCAGTACTTCACTTTTAACAGCTTTGACGTTTGCTGATAATTAATTTGCCTTCATGATGTTCAGCTCTCTGCAGGGGAATGTTGCCCTGATGCCAGAAGCTGCAGGTAGACCCAGAGGACTTCAGGGGTCAAAGGTCATGAGTCGGATGCATGAGCTGTGGGCTGCAGGAGGGTGATGTCAGAGCAGAGTGAAAGCAGCAACGCTGAGATCTCTGCAGATTACA
>JBBPBX010055052.1:11711-23239 GCA_038048925.1 Garcialebias charrua | reverse complement strand
TAAAGCCTCAAACTGGTTTGCAATTGTTTTTTTAGACGCAATCCTGGCAGCCAAAGAGTCTCTGATGTAAATAGCGACTCCACCTCCCCTTTTATTACGATCACAACGATAGATCTTAAATTCATTGATTGCCAGGTCATTTTTCAAAACAGATTTGTTGAGCCAAGTTTCAGAGATAACGATCACATCTGCCCCAGAAGAACTGATTAGGATTTTCAGTTCATCAAGTTTTTTTAGAAGGCTACGAGCATTTACATGCAGGAAATGGAGACCTGAATTATTTTTAAACTCACTGGGAGTACTGTAGTTAATGGATGGACCTGGGTTGGGCTGAATCCCTGAGATCAATAACAACATTAATATCAGACATTTACTTGACTTCTTTGTCACTGATGTGTAATTACAGGAATTAACAGTGTGACATTTTGTACCCATAATTGAACCATGAGAAACATTGATGAAGACACGATCATTCAGAACCCAAAAACAATGAAAGTTGCAGTGATGGGCAGATCCAGATGTGTTGATAAGATTCAGTGATTCCAGGTAGTCTGAGAACTGAAAATAATGACAGTGATATGAATGATGCAGAAAAGACTCAGACCATAAAGCGTCACAAATTAAGTGGGCAAACAGTTCCGTTGTGGAGGCCCAACTACAGTTTGTGTGAGGGGGGATCCAGCCCCCCTGTGAATATGAGTGGATGTGGCCCTGGTAAACACAAGCTGGATCCAGAATCAACGGGTAGAAACAAGCAATTTGCAGCAAACAGCAGAGTGTGGTGCCAGAAAAGCCTCCTAAAATTAAAGGCATGATTTATAGCCTGTATCAGCCTGTATCAGGACAGCAAAGGAACAACAGCGTGAACAGCACCAAGCAACAGTGACAGCAGCTCCTGATCCTCAGCGGCGCACATTTCTCACCACCCGTCTGATCCACAAGCAGCTTCCAACAGTGTGAAACAGGCACCACCAGACAGCGACCCAGACAGCGACCCAACCAGCGATGATCCTGTTCCTCTGCGTTTCACTCTCCGCTCATCTGATCCACAAGCAAACAGCGACGATCCTGTTCCTCCGCGCTTCACTCTCCGCTCGTCTGATCCATAAGCAGACAGCGACAATCCTGTTTCTCCGCGCTTCACTCTTCACTCTCCGCTCGTCTTATCCACAAGCAGCTCCCAACAAAACATTGACGGTCCTGATCCTCCGTGCTTCACTCTTCACTCCCCACTCGTCTGATCCACAAACAGCCCACAACAACGAAATGAGGCTCTTTAAAGTTATCTGCAGCAGGTAAGATGTTTGTTGTTGAGCTCACAACAACAATTGAGGCTCTTTTAAGAGTTATCTATAGCAGATAAGATATTTATTGTTGTTGAGGTATTGGTTTCTTCAAAAATGGGCTCTTTAAAAAGTTATCTACAGCAGGTAAGATGTTCGTTAATATTGCTGTAATATATTCAGCCTTCAGCATATTTAGCCTGAAAAAGCCACCTCCAGAAAAAAACATAGCAAGTCTTACCAGAGGGGCTGACGCCTAACTGAATCTCTCAGCTCAGAATTATTTCAACAGCAGCAGTCAAACATCTGCGCGTCCCTCAGATGAAAAGCGTGTGTGAGCGAGCGGAGTGAGGCAGAGCAAAGAGCAGAGAGCGCAGCTCCGGTCGGGTTATTACAGCTCCTGCATCCACACGCGCGCAGATGGCCTCAGGTTCCCACGGAGGTAAACAGACTAGTAGACGAATGTCCCCACAGCCAGTTTGGTTCGGGTCCAGTCAGAAACACCTCCCCCCATGCTCACGAGGTACGATTATCTCCCCCACGCCACAATGTCAACAAAGGACAGCAGAAAAATCAGCAAAGTCAAAAACTTCCCTGCTAATCTTGTTGAAACCAGGAGAACTGCAGATCCAGGTGGGACATTCAAACAGGGTCCAGTTAGTGAATGAGAGTAGCAGAAGAAACACCGGGTCTTCGTGGGCGGTTCTCCGGCTTTAGGGCTCACCTGTCCGGGCAGGGTAGCTCAGAATGGCCGATGGGGTGAAGCGTCCGAACCTGGTCCGACAGAATTTTTATTGAACGGTCCCGTCCGGCTCTCTGAGCCACTGAACACCGAATTCAGATGAAAAATGGACCAGCTTTGGTCCAATTTGAAAAAACGGGTCAGTTAGATGGTAAGGACTCAGAGAGACCAGAGGTGCTGCTACTCTTGAGCTCGCCAGAACCGGAACTGGAAAAAAGATATACTTAGTGCAACTGAATTTGTTTTAACTATAAACGCTTTATGGGTTTTCTTCTGTGCACCTGACGTGGTAGGTGGTGATCCCAAAGAAAGACAAACCCATGTAACTAATTTGGGCTGAGGCCGACCGTGTACCGTGGGTAGAATCCCAGTCACTGTTGAGTCACCGCCCAGGTTTATCGATAGTGTTGAAGAAAAACATTCTTGATTTATCTCACTTACTCAAAAGGAGCCACACTCAATGACAGGAGAAGATTCTTAACTGGTTTTTACTTGCAAGTACAGATTTTTGGGACAGGTTACATAGAAATATACAGGAAGTACACACATTAAGACCAGTCATGAGAATCTGCCACGAGCCATCTGTGAAGCTTGTTTTTATACTCTTGTTAGTTCAGCTGAGCTCAGACTTGGAGGCAACCTTGAATCGACAGCTGCATGCTGTAGCCTTACCCATCTCCTCATATATCTTCACCAAGAGAATCTTCACCAGCATCTCCTCATATAGCTTTCTACTAACCCAGTTATATGATTCATGGGCATTCTTGGCCATAGTAAAAGAAACATCCATAAACTTTCACCAAAAATTCCCTAACAGTAATAGTTCTGAGGTTATGGTTAGTTGAAACTTCCTTCTAAAGTTTGAAAATACTCAAAATCAGAGCAGAAACTTGACAATCACTTGAGTTTGTGGGAAATATTTATAAAAAATATATAGTTAAAATCATGCACCGAATCCGATAATTCCCAATCAGGTCATCTGGACAGTTTCTTTTTAGTAGAAACGTTTCACCCTCACTCCAGAGGGCTTCATCAGTCAGAGTAGTTCCAGCACAGTGTTCCCCCACCAAGTAAACAACTTAAGTGGACCAACCGGTTTGCTGGAGCCAAGATGGTCGAGGGACAGGACGGCCTCCAGAAACCATCTTGGCTCCAGCAAACTGGTTGGTCCACTTAAGTTGTTTACTTGGTGGGGGAACACTGTGCTGGAACTACTCTGACTGATGAAGCCCTCTGGAGTGAGGGTGAAACGTTTCTACTAAAAAGAAACTGTCCAGATGACCTGATTGAGAATTATCAGATTTGATACCTGGATTATTGAGCATGAACTTTCATGCACCAAATCCTTTTATTTTTGTATATTTTGGACCCAGGACCTTGTCTTGTGATATGAATGTCTATTTGCACCACTATTCAGAAACAAACCTGTAAATGTGCTGTTAGTAAATAATTCTAACTGAGGAACTGCAGTACTGGCTTACTACTTAGGTTTTCACTATAAATGCGTGTTGCATTTCTTAATTATATCACAGAAAGCAGCTTTCCACACATTTAATTATATTTTAGATAGCACTTAATATTTACCAAAAATATTTCTTTAGCCAGACTGGTTTTACAGCACCACTTTGTATCCTCGGGGCTCAAAAGCTGTTCGTTGTGTTGATGTATTAAACCAGAGGAAGTTCTGCCAGAGTTCATTACCATGACTTATACTGTGAAAACATCCGGGCTCTGCTCTAATGGACATTCCATTTGAGTTACACTGGCATCCTGCACGCAGTAAATACTTCCTAAAACCTGTGCTAGTGGGAGTGTGTTGGTTAAAGTTCTATAGTACCTGCACTAAATTCAAACTGACAATCCAGTGTGCAGCTGCAGGAACTTTAAACCAGCATAATAACAAATGACCTTTTGCAGATTTGTGTCCATTTGTGTAGCTATAAGTATGTGAGCAAGCTTTTGTTGCTGTTTATTTGCATGACTGTACTAAATGCTGGCCCTATTTAATCAACCCTGTTAATAATGTGCGTGGGTGAGTGTTACTGTTAATTTACATTAATCACTCTTGTCTAACGTGGTGTGAAAGTTAATTATAAGTGATCTTAAAGGATTTGCAGTTCTCGCAAGAAGACGACAGTCTACAACATATGGGAAATAAACTGTTACTAATATTAGCATATTAAAGTGACACATTTTAAACAAACCAAATAAGTGCAAATCTAAATGTTTCTCTCATTATATTATATTAGTATAAACCCCAGAAGTAAAAGTCTACAGTCAGTATTGCTGTTAATAAAACCATATCAGTGTATTATATTTGTTACCTGAACATTTGTAGAAAAGTGTTTGGACTCCAGTCTGTCCAGGGCTCATTTTTCTGCCTTCTAAATGTGGAGAAGGCGAGACAGAGTCAGCCAGGAAACCGGTCCAAAGATGGTCTTCTGAGAGAGACTTGTCTCTTGTGAGAGATGCCCATCATGCACAGCTGAAGCTCATTCTCTCTGATGAATTAACTGCTACTTAAGGCTGAGCTAAGGCAATACTTTTTATTGGACCATTGAAAGTCCATCCATCCATCCATTATCTTTTACCTGCGTCTTCATTTTTCAGTCGCAGGGGTCACTGATGTCCATATCCAGCAGTCACTGTGCGAGAGGTGTGGTACATCCTGGACACGTCTCCTGCCCATCATAGGGAAACCCTGGACAGGTCTGCAGTCCCATCATAGGGACACAATGGACAGGCATCCAGTCAGTCACTGGGACACATAGAGTTAAACAAGACAAACAACCATTCACTCTCACCTAGGGACAATTTAGTCACCAATCAGCCTAACATGCATGTTTTTGGTCTGTGGGAAGAAACTGGAGTACCCGGAGAAAACCCATGTAGCATGGAGAGAACATGCACACTCCACTCCGAAAGGCCCTCCGGACAGGATTTGATCCAGCAACCTTTTCACTGAGAGGCTACAGATCTACCAAGTGAGCCACCATGTTTTTGGAGATCATCTCATTTGACTAAGCTCACCAAATAGAACCAATCCTTTCTGCTCTCAAACTGAACTTTAAAGGTATGATTCTCAAAAATCCCACTGTTTCAGAACCAGTACCGAGCCCTGGTTTGATCAGGTCTTTAGTTCTCCTGAAGTTGAGGTTGGTCCACAGAGATGATCAGATCTCTGTGGAACCAGCTGTTCATTCATATCAGTGTTTTTTTACTCATCTTAAAACACATTTGTTCTCGCTGGCTTTTAACACGGCATGAGAGGTACCTTTTTTCATCTTTTCATTGATTTTTTTTTCTTTTCTTATAAATTTAGACATTTTTATTCTTGTATGCTTTGATGCTCTCCAGCTTTTATTGTATTCTAATTTGTGCTATGAGCAGCACTTTGGCCATTGACCGTTGTTTTTAAACGTGCTATATAAATACATTAGATTTAATTTGAAATAATGTAACACAATTTATAAAATAAAAATTTTTTTTGTTGTGGTGGCTGAATTGTGTAGGTTTTACTACAAATGCAGCAGCTTTAGTTAAATACAATGAAATATAGAAACATTGTACAAAGAAAATTCAGCAAACCATAAATTTACTAAAGCCTGAGCAAAACAACCTTGTCAGCTGTGCAGCTGCTGGCTGCCGCAGTCTGTTGAATCAAATAATGAGCAGATGGAAGATTACAAAACCACCAGTTTATTGACGAAACAACACAGGGCCGGGGGACCATCCAGGGGGACCTTTTCCATGAACGTTATCATCTTTCTACACGGCTGTTTAGGGACTGCACACAAACACTACCAGCTACTGTAATGCTAAACTTGAACTGGTTTAATACTAGAGGCCCAGCATTGCTCTATACGGTGCCTCTTTAGTGCAATAATAATAATAATAATAATAATAATAATTTGTCACATTTGTCAACTGTGTATGTTCTCATACTTTACAGACGAAATTGGCCTTCTGCATTTAACCCAACCACCACCAGGTGGTGCAACGAGCAGCGTAGTCGCGCTCGGGGAGCTGGATAATTAGATGTGCACTCATAGACACCCCAAGGTGTGTAGTGGCCGGGGCGCGAACCCGCGTCCTTCGGGTCCCAAGTCAAAAGCCCTGCCACTACACCATCAATAACATCATTACAAATATTGTCCAGCTTATTTTAATGGCCTTGGTGACATCATTCAGCCAAGGTTCTGCTATGAGTTTTGATTTTCTAGTTTTAACAGGAGCAACATGATCCAGAGCCTTTAAACAGACAGAGTTGAACTGGGATGTCAGCTCTTCAGTGGTGGAGAGAAACACCAGGGGTTGAATTATCATTTCAGAGTTGTAAACATCTGTGCAACGTGCAACAGTAAAGTGGTTAATGGCCTGGCTGTAACGTGTAGGAGCGCATAGCTTAGGAATTAGATGAGGGAGGGTGAATTCAAACCGGACACGCATGTGGTCTGAAAACACATTGTCACCGATTTCAAAATTTCTAACAGTCAATCACATCATGTGTCAAGGTCTAGTGACAAGGTCCAGTGAATGTTTGCGCTTATGGGTGGGACCGTTTTACAAGCTGATTTAGATTAAATGAGTCCAATAAATCTAAAAAGTCATTTACCAATGGCTTCTCATGACAGCACACATGTATATTAAAGCCCCCAATGATTAAAACATGATCTTATTTTGGGGTAATTTCAGTCAAGAAATCAGAAAATTCATTTATGTAATCCTTAGATCGAGGAGGGCCATGGACGAGTATGCATAAAGTCGAAGACTAATGGCAGAGTTCAAAGATGCTCTTCTCAAAGCTGGAGCAGGAAGCTGGGATGGGCATTTGTTTACAGACTTAAGTTGATTTGAATATTGTTAATAATCCACCACTGTGCCAACCTGATGGCCGCAGTGCGTTAAAATACAGACGGTTCGGTGACAGTAATTCTGTCAAGGCACTGGACTCACCCGGCGACATTCAAGATTCTGTGACGAAGAGGAAGTCCAAATTGTGCTCTTGAAAGTAGTCCCTGATGATAAACGTTTTGTTGGTAACAGATCTTGCATTGACCACACACATCAAGATACAATTCAAGGTACACCCAACAGCGGTGGAGGGAACATGCGCCAGCGTAGGTAAACAGGCACATTTGCCAGTAGCGGGGGAAGGGAGGGAGGGTCCAGCGTTACGCTCATATTGATCCAAATAAGCAACATCGGCGGCAGAAACTCAAAGATATAGAAGCTGTTGTTGATCATACTCCAGTAGCGAGTTTATGTCTCAGATGACAAAATGAACAAAACACAAATAATCCAAACACCATCAGCAGAGGTGGATTGCAGGCCATGTAAATGGGTACCATCTTACCCGAAGCTCTATGATGACAATGCATTACACTTAGACTTACTTACCTGCACTGAAGTTCTCCTCTGACACAAAACATTCATCCGTCCATCCATTATCTTTTACCCACTTCTTTAATTTTGGGTCAGGGGGGTCACCAGTGCCCATATCCAGCAATCACTGTGCGAGGGTGGGGAGCACCCTGGACAGATTTCCAGTCTATCACAGGGCCACATAAAGACAAACAAGACAAACAATCGTTCAATCTCTCACTCACACCTAGGGACAATTTAGTTACCAATCAGTCTAATTAGTTAGGGACTTAATGCTCCCCTGCCTGAGAAGCAGGAGAGCCCAGAATATAAAAGCGAGGAACTAATCATGGGAACACAAAACACCTGGGGAGTAATTAACTAGGGACACATATCAGACAGGAGAGTAAAGGTAAATGGAGATTAAACTAAACTGAAGCCAGGAGCAGAACCAGACTAAGCATGGAGCATAAGGAATAATAAATTAAACTAGAGCACAGGAGGCAGGACTGGAGAATTACTAGTAAACTACACGTGTTACATGGAGACTTAAACATGGAGCACAAGGAACAATACAAACACAGAGCAGGACTGGAGAACTAAATAAACATGGAGCACAAGGAGTAATTAAACTAAAGCACAAGAGCAGAACTGATTAAACCTATTACATGAATACTTAGACTAAGAGCATAGGACAGGATAATTAAACATCACATGAAGATTTAGACTAGGAACATGGGACAGGATAATTAAACATATTACATGAAGGATTAAACTAAACCAAGAGCACAGGAGCAGAACTGGAACAGGAGAAACTTATTAAACTAAGAACATAGATAAAGAGCTGATTGACAGGAGACCAAACAAGGAAGGACCAGCAGATGGCACCAGCCTATTGACAGGAGACCAAACAAGGAACAGACAAAGGCCAGCAGAGGGCGCCATCCCTACACCCTCTGTACTCTGCTTCCTCTGTCTTCATTCCAACTACTGTACATCCATGTCCTCTGTAACTGCATACATTTGTCTCATTTTTACTATTCCTTATTGTTGTTTTTTTGCATTCACTATTATTGGTTAAAATTATATCAGTATGTTCTGCCATAGCTATAGGAAAATTAAATGAATGTATTTGAACAAGTAGTCCCTGACACTGGTATTGGTAAAAATGTTCATGGGAAACAGTTAAGCTGTGGCAACACAGTGAAATACTATCTTTCAATCTGACAAAAACCTTGGTAAATGGAGCTTACTTATATTGCACTTTCCAGCTCCCTATGAGGGGCCCCAAAGCGCTTCTTAGTACCAGCCATCCACCCATTCATACACACATTCACACACCGGTAGCGGTAGACTGCCATACAAGGCGCCATCCAGTCCTACCGGGAGCAACTCGGTGTTAAGTGTCTTGCCTAGGGACACAACGAGGTATGCAGTGACCGGGGATTGAACCCGGGACCTTCTTCCGGTCCTGAGCCGGCTGCCCTGCCTCTACACCATCTCGGCCCCTCCTTGGCAAAGTTACACAAAGTATGAAATATCTTTGAAACATATAGGCTACTCTTGAGTTTTTTTGTGTCCCCAAGTTGCTCTTCTGCACCCTTACCATACCCTGAAGACACACTTCTCTCAAACCATGTCAGGATTCAGATGTAGGCATCATATCTGCACAGGTTGTTTTCATGACCTTGTCACAACTATGGTCATACTTTTGGCACAAGACCAGAAGTCTTTCAAACTTCAAATGACCAAGCCAAGCTGGTGCACTGCTGCCGCGGGACCATGACATGTTCATCCCAGTGATTAACCAACATGAACCTACTATACAGGGCGGCACAGTGGCACAGTTGGTAGAGCTGCTGCCTTTCAGTGAGCAGGTCGCCTTTGTTAAAATCCTGGACAGGAGCCGTTCAGGGTGGGTTTGCATGTTTTCTCTGTGCTATGTGTTTTCTATGGATACTCTAGTTTCCTCCCACAGACCAAAAACATTCATGCTACGTTGATTGGTAACTCCAAATTGTCTCTAGGTGAGAGTGAATGGTTGTCTTGTTTATCTTTGTGTGTCCCAGTGATGGACTGGACATCTGTCCATTGTCTCCCCCACCTCTCGAACAGTGATAGCTGGATATGGGCACCAGTGACCCCTGCAACCTTAAACAGAAGAAGCAGGTAAAGGTAATGGATGGACAGATGGATGGAACTTACTACTTATGTTCTGTGCATGATCAAAATACTCCATGATTTGTGCTATCAAATGTAATAAGGAGCCCACTACAGTCCCAATATCAGTCCACAGAGCTCACCTTTCAAGACAAAAGCTCTGGGTATTATTTTGTTCAATGCAGTAGGGTCATCCAGGGGGCCTAACAAGCCATTAACTTGTGTTGTGAGAATAAGACTTTCTGAACTTAGTCAAGGTAAAGTTCTAAGGTAGAAGACAAGGTTCTGGCGAATACTCAATAATATACAGACTGATCTATGTGCAACAAAACCCATTTTATGCTGTCCTGTTAGAATTAGAAAATGTTGTGGTTTTCAAGGTTAAGGTTGGGAACATAATCAGAATAGATTGGGGTGAGATGCATAGGAAGTAAATCTATTCAGTGTCTCCTTACCTCCTCTTTTTATTTTTTACCACTGGTACACACACCGACAACTAATGTGTCATTTGGGAGCGAGCAGTAATTTAAAGTGAAGATACTGATCTGTCTCTCAGGAAGGCACGACTGCAGGCACAAACTCTACTCTTTGAACCTTCAATCTCTGAGCCTTCTGGGTGTCTGTGAATAGGATTCTTTGTATGTATTCTGGGATATTTTAATGAAATAATGATTTTAACTTTGCTTTTATTTGAATTCTTGTTTGTGCATGTGTGGTTTTGTAGCACAACAGTCAACAGGTGAGAAAGATGGATGTTATTGGTTTCCTTAGACAAAATCTGAGTCAGAGAGGGAATTACATGATTTATGCAAAGTTAATGAGAGTGTAAAATAAATGTATTAGCTTGTGTGTCCTTTGGTAACTATCAATTTTTACCATAAAGACATCCACAAATGTTTGATAACAATAATAATAATAATAATAATAATGAATTCAATTTATAACACACTTTTCATTAATGAAAATCTCAAAGTGCTACAAGGTGCAACAGAATTAAATGTCAATAAAACAAATAATAAAACAAGTAAAATCAATAACAGTATCAACTAAGATAAAAAGTAGAATCATGAGGAGGTAGAGTATGCTCGGTTGAAAAGAAAGGTCTTCAAGCCGCTCTTAAAGTCAACCAGTGACTGTGGGGCTCTCAGGCAGTCAGGAAGAGAGTTCCACAGGCGGGGGGCAGCCACACTGAAAGCCTGGTCTCCCATGTGATGTGACTCAGACAGGGAGCCCTTCGATAATCCTCACACTTCAGAACTGTAGTTTACAAATTCTAAACAATATTTAAACATTAATGTAACAAAATAGGCTTTACCAATTGTTAGTGTGGTTTGTTTATGGTAAACTCATTTAAAGTATTTATTTGGTGATTAAACTAATCATACTTTATTGTCCATTGTCCCACTCCGACAAAGCTATGTCAAAGTTCCAATTCTTTGGCAATAATTGGACAATGTGACCTATATTCGGGTGCGACCTATATTCCAGAAAAATACGGTACTCTGGAGGGGCGGGTTGCCGGCAGGGCCTGTGGGCTTGTCGCTGCAGCCTCTTGGGGTCTCTGCATTCTGGTTGCTGGGGGGTCACACAGGTGTTTGGACTAGATTCAGGTGTTTATCAGATACACACTCAGTTGGGTTGTGGTGGCCACTAAATACATCTTGTATTACCATGTACCGTATAAAATACTTCCTAATGATGTTATAAGTATCATTATACTGTATATAATGTTTGTTATTGTGGTTTCTCAGTTTTGTCTTTTTTTCTTTCTACAGGTCTAGAGGCAGACTTCAATGATGTTGATTTGTGTTCTTATACCTCTTTATCCCCTCTACTCCTATCTCCTTCTTTCCCTTTTAACCCTTCTCTCACTTTTCTACCTTTGTTTTCTTCTTTGTCTTTTCATCTCCGTGTCCATTACATATTAAACAAACCCAAAGTAAATTCTAATAAAGTTTTATTTATATATATATATATAT
>JBBPBX010055052.1:0-10862 GCA_038048925.1 Garcialebias charrua | reverse complement strand
ACAAATTAAATCAAAATAATGAATAAATGTTTTATCTGATTTGAACCTGACACTGTAACATGAGTTATTCATTCAACCTTTAAAGAGGAACTAAACCCCGGTCTAAAAACGTGTTTACGGTAACCCCTATGGGTTGAACAGAGGGATTGCACCTTAATTTTCTTATTGGTCTAGGGTTCTCACTTTGACATATTTTCTCACTCTGACGTCACGGAAGTGGTTCAAGCAGAGCCAATCCCCTGCAGAGATGAGAAGGTCCTGCAGCATTCATACCTTATATGGAAGTGCCACATTTCACTCCTGACAAACGGTTTCTTTTTTCTTTTTTTCCCCATTTTCTTGAGCCTTAGGTTTTGGATGGAATGGGTGGAATAGATAAATACATCTACATGTTTATCCTTTGTTGTTGCTTGGTGTATGTTGTTGGCTAGAGGTTTAATTTGTTTTAGGTTGTTGCTGGTGGAGGCGTGGACAAAAGCCCAACTCTACCTCCTCCCTTCCTTGTCTCGCGACACGCCCATTTTGAGGGTGATTATGGATCTGCTTAGGGGAAGGAGTTACCATCTCAACCTATGTTTAGTTCCTCTTTAATTAGGCAGGTTAATCCCATTGAAACTTGGTGGCCTGGTTTCAAAAAAATATCAGGATTTCAACTCTGAGGACAGGAGCGAACCCAATGGTGCAGACCAGCGTACACAGGAGGCAGGGGATACAAAAATAGGTATTTAATAATACTAAATATGACGGGGCAGCAAACTCAATCTTAGTGACTGGAACACGACAGAGGGAGACCCAACAATGATGCGACCAAGGACAGAACTCACAGACAGGTTTATATACACAGACAATACAGGACGTGATTACAAACAGCTGGGAACACAAGGAGAAATCAAACAAGACAAGGATGAGATAAACAAGGTGCACCAACAAGGGATGACCACAAGATGGAGCCATACTTACACAAAGAATGATGACAACAGTGACAACAATAGACTTTCCTTTGACAATCAACACTAGACAATCATAAGAGAGACATGCAGATTTTGTTAACAAGTTAAAAAAGATGTCAAAATAGCAAAACAGATAGAATACAAGGTTATATTTGTAATTAGTGGTCGAGAGGAGGTTACAATAATATTCAGTTGGACAGTCAAAAGTCATGACTACACTGGTAATAGGAACTCCACAAAGCTTGTCCTTTTATTAAGCATGCTCTGCAACAACCTTACAATGACTGGTTGAGCAGATGCTCTCATCATATATGAAGCAACCAGAGATCATACAACGTATAGCATATGTGTGTGTGTGTGTGTGTGTGTGTGTGTGTGTGTGTGTGTGTGTGTGTGTGTGTGTGTGTGTGTGTGTGTGTGTGTGTGTGTGTGTGTAGTAGAGTGTTGTATGAATGTTTGTGTGGATGTAAATATGGGCACATATTGTTTTATAAAGAACATTGTGTATCTTGATTAGATAGAAAGCTGCTGTATAAGTACAATCCATTTACCATGTTTCATCAATGATTAAACTTAATGTTAAAAATCATGGCTTGTATACTATTAACATGTGAACTTGTATCGCTTAGTTTTTTTATACATGGCATACTCTATATCTCTTATAAAAAACTTTGAACACATTCTGAACTGGATTCCAGGCATTTGTTTATTTACAAATGTCAGTTGTTAAAATGACTTTTTTCATTAGTGGAACAGCTTATGCAGTATGGTGGTTTATGTCATGATCTCACCCACTGTGTAAATGATTCTTCAAAATGTTAGATGTACCTTCTAATGACTGCACTCAATTTGCATTTTCCATTATTTCGCTTGTCTGATATTTTTAGTTTGTTACATATTGTGGATTTCTTGAATGCCTCAGATGAAAGCCTGAAGCAGATCCATCCCAGTGTTACAATTGGCTACACTTGTGTCTTATTTTTACCTCCGTCAAAATGTATTCTGACATTCCTTCTGCCAGAAAGATAAATAGAATGTTTTATTTTCTCCAGACTGAGAAGTTTGTTTATGTTTATGTTTATTAAATTTGTTCATTTTTTTTACAAAAGAAACACAACACAAGACAATCCCATTAATGATACGTACACAATGTAAAAAAATGAAAGGTAGCAGAAAGAAGAATAAATCTTATTATATCTGCCCCTTTTTTCAAACAATCAGATTAAACAATAATAATCTTTCACCAGCAGTACAAAATGACTAACTCTTTCTAATTTTCTAATACTAATACTAATACATAACTAATAATTGATACAATACACATTACGCTAATTCATATATATTTTTTCAACAAATTCCTTTTGATCATTTTCTTAAATGTAAACAGTGACTTGGCATTTTTAACTACATTCTCCAAGCCATTCCATAATCTAATTCCCTGGATTGAGGTAGAACGTCCCTTCAAACTAGTTCTGAATTGTGGTTTTACAAACATCTCTGTCCCCTTAAGATTATAACAACTTTGTCTTTTAACAAAATTCATTTGGACATTTAAAGGTTAAAGCTTGTTGTTCCTGATGATGCCTGTGGACTTACAATATGAATAAAATAAAATAAAAAGTAAGACGGCAGCCTCTTTGGCTGTTGTGGTTTAACCTTCTACTCATGGAGTAAACATTTTGAACCTAATTGCTTGATGTACAGAAATGCAAGGTAAAGTTAAGTTTAAAGTCATAATACTGTAACTTTTTCTCTGCAGGTCCTGAATTCATTCAAAATAATTATTTCAATCAGACATTTATGATAAAGAGTTTGGTATGAGTTTTACTGACAGAGATGGATGCAGATTAATTATTCTCCAAAGTACCATATTTTTCGAACTATAGGTCACACCCGAGTATAGGTCGCATTGTCCAATTATTGTCAAATAATTGAAAAAAATCCATATATAGGTCGCACCTGAATATAGGTTGCACCTACGTCAAAATGTGGACCGTGTTTAGCTCTGCTGCAAATGTCTCCTCCCCAGGAGCGCATAGCAAGGCTTTTAAGAAGATTAACACTTAAAAACAAATAATTGTTTGATCAAAAATTATAGCAAATATGTGTCTGAGCTGAACTTTTCTTTAATAAATGAATAATTTTAACAGGATAAACACCTAAAAAATATATTTGTTAGCTGACATTTTGTAAGAGTGTGTCTCAGTTTAATTTTTGTTAATAAATTATTACAAATCAGCTTATTTTATAAAAAGCCATATATAGGTCGCACCTGACTATAGGTCGCAGGCCATGAAAAAAATGATAAAAAGCCACGACCTATAGTCCGGAAAAGACGGTATTTACAAACAGCATACAACAATCAAAATCCAACATTCCAGGTAGAAAAGCCAACAAAATTCAGTCAGGTCCTTTGGACTGTTTCTTGTTCTTTTTTTGAGACATTTCGTCTTTCATCCAAATGACTTCATCAGTTTGAGGAGCCACAAGCAAACAGAATTCTGCAAGCTGCAAACCCACATAGTGGGCCAACCTGTTTGCTGATGATAAGATGTACAAAAGTTATATCTGAGCCTCTGGTCATTTCTGGAATAATTTATCTTGAAAAATCAGCCGAACTACCGTTACTCCAGTGGGTCAATGGCGAACATGAGAAGCTGCAAATGTACCAAGACTGGCCTCCCCTCGGACGTCAAGGAAGCTCCATTTCTTGACTGACCGTCGTGCCAGGTAAAGAGTCGCCATGTTACTAAAAACGGACCTACGCCTAGCTGGAGATCGCATGGAGAATATGTCATTTCTGGTTGAAATTCACTCAAGATATCTTCATTTAAACTCCATCTTTCTTCCTTCTCTCAAAACCGTATCCATCCTAAGCCAGTAACTGAACTTTAAGCTAAATGCTTACAGTATAAGTTATAAGACCCATAACTTGTTCTGTTGTTCCTATGAAATTACGGACGCATGTTTTCATCTGGGCTGACGTGTAAATTATAGGAAAATCTGATTGATCAATCCATGTACATATGTTGTGATGTAATTTAATGATTTGTTAAGTAAATGATTCAGTTCTGCTGTTTCAACATAAATTAATGTTTCGTCTTTTACATCTCATCACCTAGTCACATATTTATAATTTAATCTGAAAAAGAGAGAACCCGTGGATTATTGATAATAATTTGTGTCAGTCTAAACACTGCTCAATTTACATCGGGTGGACAGGTAAATCAGTAAAACTGATCACCCCTATATTGTTACAGTCTCCATGATGGCATCCCTCACCTTTTCCACAAAGTCCATGGTGGTATGGTGTTCTGAGCTGCCAACTAAAGGGATTAATACAGATGCCAGATATTTGGAAAACATTGTAAGTGACAGAGTTAATCATGCTAACAATTGGTCTTAAAGGTACACCTTGTTTGTGAATTTTACGTAAACCATACAGACTAGGCGTCACCTCCCCTAGGTACAGTCTGCATTATGGAATATGGTCAATAGCCTTGTCCTGCTTCAAAATTTTCAGGCAATCTATCAACTTCTTGTAACCACTTCCTGGATCTCTTTTCAGTGGTTCATAACCCAGCCAGCATGCATAGTTGGGTCCCACATGGGGTTATTGTGGGCTACTTGGGTAATGAGTGGGCATGGGATTTATCTGGGCTAACTGCATGAGACCCATATGGTTATCCCATAAAGGAACCCATTTTGTTGGCCCTGTTGGGCTAAATATATGGGTCCTATACAGCATTAATGTGGGCTAACTGGCAATGGGACAGAAATGGGCTATTTTACATGGGACCCATGTGGTTTTAGTATAATGGGCCCAGCATGGGAAGCCCATGTGGGCAGACTGCATTTACCCCAAGTGGTATAAGAGTGGGCTGACCTTACATGGGTTGAACCTGGGCATGAATATAAAGGTCCCAGTTCGTTTTTATGTGGGTTAACTGCGAATGGGACAGAAATGGGCATTATTATATGGGACCCATGTGGTTTTAATATAATGGGCCCAGCATGGGAAGCCCTTATGGGCCAACTGTATTTACCCCAAGTGAGCTAAATGTGGGATGACCTTACATGGCTTCAACCTGGGCATGTATATATAGGTCCCAGTTCATTTGTATGTGGGCTAACTGGGAATGGGACAGAAATGGGCAATACTATATGGGACCCATGTGGTTTCGGTATAATGGGCCCAGCATGGGAAGCACATGTGGGCTAACTGTATTTACCCCAATTGGGATAAGTGTGGGCTGACCTTACATGGGTTGAACCTGGGCATAGATATATAGGCCCCAGTTCAATTTTATTTGGGCTAACTGGGAATGGGACAGATATGTGAATCAGTATATGGGACCCATGTGATTTTAGTATAATGTGCCCAGCATGGGAAGCCCATGTGGGCTAACTGTATTTATCCCAAGTGGTATAAATGTGGGATCACCTTACATGGGTTCAACCTGGGCATGGATATATAGGGCCTAGTACATTTTTATGTGGGCTAACTGGGAATGGGACAGAAATGGGCATCATTATATGGGACCCATGTGGTTTTAGTATAATGGTCACAGTATGAGAAGCCCATGTGTGCTAACTGTATTGACCCCAAGTAGGATAAGTGTCAGATGACCATACATGGGTTCAGTCTTGGCATGGATATATAGGTCCCAGTTCATTTTTATGTGGGCTAACTGGGAATGGGACAGAAATGGGCATTATCATATGGGACCCATGTGGTTTTAGTATAATGGGCCCAGCATGGGAAACCCTTATGGACTAACTGTAAGGACCGACTGAACCCAGAGTGGTACAAGACCAGAACAGAGGCACAACTCAGAGTAACAATTATTTACAGTGTTTATTATTTACAGGTGATAAAGGGACACATGGGGTCTTGGGAGTGCCTGGAAGAGAGAACAGGGTCAGGGTCCTACTGGTGGGATAGGTGGATCAAAACTGATGCTCTGTTTGGTTCTTACAGGGGATGTTGGGTCGGTGGGTTGGCAGCGAGTGGCAACAAGGCAGGAACTGGCAGACAAAGGCAGACGAAAACAGGATCCAGGGTTTCACAAAACTGTGGACACAAAATCATAAGGTGAGTACTCTTATCAGACTAATACTTTCTGGCTGAAGTCATGTATACCGATTGAGGCACAATGCTCCAGCATTGGATCTCACTGGACTGCAGCCTTAAGTAGTGGAGCTCCTCGTTAGATGATGGCTGTCAGCTGGCGTCGTCAGTTGGCGTCAATCAGCGGCCATCTTGGAGAGGGCGGCAGGGCTGCAGACAGTGGGATCCCGACAGTACCCCCCCCTCAAGAACCGCCTCCGGGCGGCCCGCAGCGCTTCTCCGGGTGAGCGGCGAAGAAGGCGGTGATGAGGCTGGGATCTAAGATGAACGAGCGGGGAATCCAAGACCGCTCCTCGGGGCCATAACCCTCCCAATCCACCAGGTAATGAAATCCCCGGCCACGGCGACGAACATCCAAAATGGCACGGACAGTGAAGGCCGGGTGGTTGTCGATCAGCCGGGCAGGAGGCGGAAGGTCGGAGAGAGGGCACAGAGGGCTCTCTGAGACCGGCTTGACCTGAGAGACGTGGAAAGTGGGGTGAATCCGCATAGACGAGGGAAGTCGAAGGCGCACCGCAGAACGGTTGATGATCCTCGTGATCGGGAAAGGTCCGATGAAACGAGGAGCCAATTTCCTCGTAGTGCCCCTGATGGGAATGTCCCTAGTGGAGAGCCAGACTTTCTGTCCCACCTCGTACACAGGGGCCGTAGAGCGACGGCGGTCAGCAAACACCTTATTTTGAGCAGCAGTACGTGAGAGGGCTGCCTTCGTCTCCCGCCAGACCCGCCGGCAACGGCGGAAGTGGTGCAGGACAGATGGAACCGGAACGTTGACCTCCTGACTTGGGAACAAAGGGGGAAGGTATCCAAGGGAAGCCTCGAACGGGGACATACCTATGGCAGAGGATTTGTGTGCGTTGTGGGCATACTCAACCCAACACAGATGTGTGCTCCAGGATGAGGGGTTGCGTTCGGCGACACACCGGAGGGCGGTCTCAAGTTCCTGGTTACACCGCTCAGCCTGACCATTTGATTGAGGGTGGTAACCCGAAGTGAGGCTTGTAGTAGCCCCCAGAGTGGCGCAAAAGCTCTTCCAGACCTGCGAGATAAACTGGGGTCCCCGATCTGACACAATATCAGAAGGGATTCCATGAATGCGGAACACATGTGTGACAAGGAGGTTAGCCGTCTCAGAAGCAGAGGGAAGCTTTGGTAGGGGAATGAAATGAGCAGCTTTCGAAAAACGGTCAATGATGGTGAAGATGACAGTATTACCTTCAGAAGGTGGCAGACCCGTGACGAAGTCAACGGCAATATGAGACCAAGGACGGCCGGGCGTGGGCAAGGGTTGCAGGAGACCGGCAGGAGGCTGATTGCCGGTCTTATTCCTAGCACAGGTCGGACAGGCTGAAACATAGGACTTGACGTCTTGGGTGAGTGTGGGCCACCAGAAATGAGTCTTGACCAAAGAGAGCATACGGGAGGTGCCAGGATGACAGGACAGTTTGTGTGAATGGAGCCAGTCCAATACCTTACTCCTCATATTAGAGGGAACGAAAAGTTTGCCAGGAGGACCCGTGCCAGGGTCAGGTTCATCCTTTTGGGCGTCCATAATGTCCTTCTCGATGGGCCAGGTGAGAACTCCCACGACAGAGACAGGTGGTATTATGGTCTCCTCGATGTCCGGAGAATCTGGGGAAGAGAACTGACGGGAGAGAGCATCCGGTTTAACATTTTTTGAGCCAGGTCTGAAAGTCATAACGAAGTTAAACCGGTTAAAGAAAAGGGACCATCGTGCCTGTCTGGGGGTCAATCTCTTTGCCTCTCTCAGGTATGTAAGGTTCTTGTGGTCTGTCCATATCAAAAAAGGGGTAGGAGTACCTTCTAACCAATGGCGCCATTCTTCTAATGCCAGTTTCACTGCCAATAACTCGCGGTTGCCAACATCATAGTTTCTCTCTGCCTGTGATAATCGTCGTGAGAAAAAGGCACAAGGATGGACCTTGTTATCCTTGGGAGAACGTTGAGACAAAACAGCACCCACCCCTGAGTCTGAGGCATCCACTTCCAAGATGAATTGATGGCTAGGGTCAGGATGGCATAGAACTGGTGTAGAAGCAAATAGTTTCTTAAGTCTGTTGAAGGCGGCATCTGCATCGGGAGTCCACTTGAAGACCTGGTTTACGGAGGTAAGTTGAGAGAGAGGGGCGGCGATGCGGCTGTAGTTCTTTATGAACCGCCTGTAAAAGTTTGCAAAACCAAGAAATCGCTGAAGCTTTTTCCTGTTCTCCGGAACTGGCCACTCCTCGACTGCTCTGGTCTTCTCGGGGTCAGTTCGATAACAACCACTCTCAAAAATGAACCCCAAGAACGATACTGAGGTCACATGAAACTCACACTTTTCTCCTTTAACATATAACTGGTTTTCGTAGAGTCTCTGTAGGACTCTACGTACGTGGTTGTAATGCTCTTTCTCGTCTCTAGAATAAACAAGGATATCGTCTAAGTACACAAAAACGAAGTCCCCCAAAAAGTCACGCAAGACATCATTAATCAAAGCTTGGAACACAGCAGGTGCATTGGACAAACCAAAAGGCATTACCAAATACTCAAAATGCCCGAGTGGTGTCTTGAATGCGGTTTTCCACTCATCCCCCTCTTTAATCCGCACCAAATGGTAGGCGTTTCTGAGATCCAATTTAGTGAAGACGGTAGCAGATGGGAGTTGTTCATATATGGAATCAATAAGGGGTAATGGATATTTGTTCTTTACAGTAATATTGTTAAGACCCCTATAATCAATACATGGACGTAAAGTGCCATCCTTCTTCCCCACAAAGAAAAACCCAGCTCCTACAGGTGAAGTGGAGGGACGTATTATGCCAGATTCAAGAGATTCTTTGATGTATTTCTTCATAGACTCCCTTTCAGGTCCCGACAGGTTATACAATCGACTAGCCGGTAATGTGGCACCAGGTAGGAGGTCGATAGTACAATCATAGGGACGGTGGGGAGGTAGAGACAAAGCATGTTGTTTACTGAAAACAGGAGCCAAATCATGGTAGACAGATGGGATCTCAGAGACGTCTACTTCCTCGTGTGACACAACATCCGCAGGTTGACATGTGACAGCAGAACGAAGGCATTGTGCTAGACACCTATCACTCCATTTTTCAATTCTCCCCAACTCCCAGTTAATAGTCGGATTGTGCTCTTTTAACCAAGGATATCCAAGAATCAGTTGGGGGGTGGAAGCTTTAAACACATAAAAATCAATAGTCTCGTGGTGATTGCCTGAAATGATTAGACTAATGTCTGTAGTTTTTAGGGTAATCTGGTCTAAAGTTTCACCAGTAACCCCAGCTATACAGATGGGAGGAATCTCCCGAGTGGGCAAAGACAACCCTTGAACCAAGTCCAAACTAATCAAATTTTGTTCTGCGCCAGAATCCAACAAAGCTGGAACAGGATGATGATTGTGGTGGATTTGGATAAGTGTGGGTAATAACAGTCTACAGGCGGAGGAGAGAGCAGAAGTACCCACCAATATCTCTCTCTTTATTGGCGGGCGTTCTCGTTTCCCCCCAGGAGGGGGCAGTCTCTCCGGTAGTGCCCGGTCTTTCCACAGTACATGCAGGCGTTACTGTCACTGCGTCTTTGTCTCTCCTCAGGAGACAAATGATATTTATTTATCTGCATGGGCTCAGGTTCAGAAAATGAACGAAAACGTTCTGTGGGAACGACGTGACGAGAAAATGACACGGGGTCTCTGTCTCTCTGGGACTTGTAGTTTGTAAACGAGTTCTTGTATGCGCGGGGCTCACCTGATGACGTTTCGAAACCGGAAGTGGAACGATGACGGGAGTTGTAGTCCTTCTCTCTTCTCCGCTCCCGGAAACGCTCGTCGATAGCACCCGCTAGGTCGATTAACTCGTCAAAACTCTCAGGTTCGTCTCTAGCGGCGATCTGGTCCTTGATGGAATCGGAGAGGGAACTTAAAAAAGTACCTTTCAGTGCGAGGTCGTTCCATCCGGTCTGGGCAGCAAGGATACGGAACTCTAGGGCGTACTCCGCGACAGGCCGACCTCCCTGACGGAGTCCAAGGAGCCGCTTTACGGCGTTGGGTTGTTGAAGAGGTCGGTCGAAGATTCGGCTGAATTCCTTTAACAAGGTATCAAAGGTGATATAGTCAATGTTGTGAAACTGTAAGTAGGAATTTGCCCAACTCAGTGCTTCACCCTTCAGTTGATTGATGAAATACGTGATTTTAGCGGCGTCTGTTGTGTAAAGCTGAGGGGCCGCTCTGAATGCTAGTTTACACTGCAGGAGGAATCCTCCACATGAATGAGGGTCTCCAGAAAATAGTTCAGAAGGTTTAGTAATTAGCTGCTGGTTTGAGGCACCGGTCTCGGGCGTCGTGTTAGGAGTGTCTCTAACAGAGGAAGCAGCAGGAGTTGAGGGTGTGAGGCTTTGGGTTAAAGTATAAACCATACCTCCAAGTTCCTTCATGGTTTCCTGGGCGGCGTCTTGTTGAGCCAAGACCCGTTGGAGTATCTCCTCGACCATGGTCATACGATCCATCTGGAAGATAGGACTGAGTTTGCTCGTGTCTGGTCTCGTTCTGGGTCGGTTATGGCTGGAGCATTCTGTAAGGACCGACTGAACCCAGAGTGGTACAAGACCAGAACAGAGGCACAACTCAGAGTAACAATTATTTACAGTGTTTATTATTTACAGGTGATAAAGGGACACTTGGGGTCTTGGGAGTGCCTGGAAGAGAGAACAGGGTCAGGGTCCTACTGGTGGGATAGGTGGATCAAAACTGATGCTCTGTTTGGTTC
>JBBPBX010055051.1:0-23239 GCA_038048925.1 Garcialebias charrua | reverse complement strand
CGGTGGTGTTGGTGTTCTAGGCGGTGGTGTTGGAGGTCTGGGCTCATCTAGAGACTGACCTTTAATTAATGCCAGACGTTTTTTCTTTTCTTGGATTAATTTGTATTCAGTTGAGGCCAGCTTCTCCCTGCACTCTTTTAATTCTACTCGGTAGTCTGTACACTCGCGTTGTAATTCACAACACCGACTGTAGAGTTCATCTTTTTCAAGAATGACCGCATCATGTTGTGCATGAATCCTGAGATTTTTCTGTGTGGTCTCCTCGTATAACTTTAAAGTATGTTCTTCGCATTTCATGATTGCATCACGGGTCTCATTTGCCTCCTGTAAACTTTTAGTTAAACGTTCAATCTCAGCCTGTTTTAGTTTGCAAACCAGTTGAGCCGCATCGTTCGTCTGAGACTGTTTTAGTGACTGAACCTCCACCTGCAGCTTTTCAGCTTCACTTCGAGCTAGTTGTAAATCAACCTTGAATGCTGACCTTTCCGCCTTACGTGTTCTTTGTTCACGCTTCAGATCATGCTCTAGACCTGAATTTTCTCTGACTTCCTGGTCCAACCTGGCCTTTAGTAACAGGGCCAGCTTTGCTAAGCGCTCCATACTGACCTTTTTTGCTTCCTTTTTTGAGCCACCGCTTGCCACTGTTGTCAGCTCAGAGTTTAACGTCAGTGGATTCATTTCAGGCACCTTTTTACCATAATCTGTGAATATTCTTGCAAGCTGTCCTAGAACCTTATCAATCCAGTCTGGCTTATCATCTTCAGCCTTTTGATCCAGGCCTTGAGGATCTGGGTCCACTGGCCCTGTATCTGACTCTGTATCTGACTCTGCATCTGACTCTTTGTCAGACTCTGCATCAGACTCTTTGTCCGATTCAGGATTTGATTCAGGAGGACCCGGCTTTGGGTCTGAATCCGTGACCAGATCCCTCAGACTAGAATCCTTATCCACTTCTTCTTTTTCTGCCATCGCTTTGTTTTGATTTTGTTTGACTCAATAAGATGGTATTTATTATAGTGTATGCAAATAAATGTTTTCTTAGCGGTGAGTTATTTAACTAAAACAGCTTTCTGGTTTTATTCATGTAATCTGTAAACAAGTCTTTTATTCATTCAGTACCTTTTATTTATTTTAGGGTTTACCTTCGATGAAAATGTTGTAAGTTAAAGCCTTTGTGGCCGTATTAACTAAATAGACTTATCTTTTAAAACAATTACTGTTAAACCACACTTAATTTTTCTGTCTTTCACTCAAACGCCTTTTTAAAGAATTCAAATAAATGCAATGTTCACACTAAAATGTTAGCAGATTTGTTTTATTTCTTTTTTCTAATGTATGTGGTTAGACAGTTTAGATGGCTTCAAATGAGTTTTTAAACTTTAAGTGAAATCTCCGTTTGTCCTGTGAGAGAGAACTGCTTGTCACCCAAAGTGCAGCACCTGGAAATGACGACAAGAAATGGGCGGGTCGACGCAGCGCGTCACCAGCTCACGTACATGAGTGAGGCGGAGCTCGCTACACAGATACGTGACGTCAACCAATCAATCACAGCGTTTGTAGTTCATTCCCAAGCATTCATGGTGAATGTAGTATTCTTACCTTCGACCAGTGCAGTGCCGGAAATGACGACAAAGTGGGTTGTTCGCAACAGCGTGCGTTCCCAAATCAGCGAATCAGCGTTCGCTACGAGAGTGATTGACAGCTCACAGCCCTCGTTCATCCAATCACAGCTCATAAACAAAACGTGTTGGACACGTAGCTCTTTAACGTTACCTTAGCACAACAGAACACAACTTTATAGACTCTTAAACAACTCAAACGCTTCAAATTAACTTCCCAAAATTCTGAAACGTGGCAATCACATTTAAAACAGGCACAACTTAGCTACGCTCAGTAACATAGCACTTCAACTGTAACACAACACGGACTCTCTTCGGAGCCGCGTTCAAGGTCGGTTCCGTCCACTTTAAGGAAGCAGAATTCGGGTTTCAGAACCACTATCCGACACCGTTCTAACAGTTATATGCTTCTTTGACCTGCTCTAACATGTAAAATACCAGCACAGCAATCTTTTTGATGTTAATAATAGCTCTTCAGGCTTTTGACTCGGCGGTCAAACAAAGCTTTGTACAGGAGTCTGCGTGAACTGGACCGAACCAGAACCCCCACAGACCACGGGCTGACAAAACCTCACCTGAATGCTTCCAACAGCGTATAACAGAGTTGAAACAATAACAATCTCTCGGCTTCAAATGATAAAAACATGCAGAATCTGCCTGTCTCGAACACTTCCAGCCAGAATTATTATCCTCAGAGTTTAAAACTTGGATCCTTTTATGCAAACATGACGTTACAGTTCATGAGAGATCACAGATTTATCAATAAACTTTCAGAAAACTCGTACTAGGCCACCAGATGTAAAGGATTATGAGGAGGTCAATATTAATACTGGCCTCTTTACCTTAATTAATTTACTTATTCAGATTGAATAGTAATTTCACGGGTTCTTTCTTTTTCAGTTTACCCAATATTTCTGTGATCTTTATGATGGATAAATAAACAAAGCCATTAAGTGACAGAGACGTTAACTTAGTTTGATATGTCAATGACACTATCATTTATTTAAAATGAATCAACTAAATTAACACCATTACACTTGATTGACATGATTTCACTTTCTTTCAATTTAACACGTCAGCACATTTAAATTGTAACAACAGACTTCAATACAGGATGTTAAACATATTTAGTCTGAGGGCTCTTTAACTTAAATAGTTTCCAGCTTAGAATTGAGGGAAAGGAGATAGGAGGAAGATGGAGAGATGGTTTAAAGGAAATTATCTTGAGCATGTTACCAGAAATGACACTTCTCATCAGATTTCTGCTGAAATCCAGGTACGTTTGTAAACAGCTCTTTACCTTCGACGACGAGTCTGATAAAGAAATGACACCAGCCTGTAAGATGCACAGAGTCCTTCAGGCCCAGTTCGTCCGAACTGGTTATTCGTTTACGTTTTCAACGTCTCCTGGGTTCCGCTTGGATCATCAGAAAATATGTCAGCTCCTGGCCTCTGACTTCAAGATAAGCTTATTCCAGGAAGGAATAAACAAAGTTTTGAGCTTACGCTCGTTCGAAGTGGATTCATAACAGCATGTTATCAATCCTTAGCTGAATGACTGTCCTTGGCGGGTGACAGGCATTCATTCAGCTCTTTGGGACGTCTTCATGTCTTGAAGTTCCCAGCAAACTCAGGCGTTTTAGCCAAAGCTTAGAAACTTAGTACAAGATCTGAGAGAAGAGCGACTTGTTTCTTCCCCATTGGTCCGACAGCAGTTGCCGTTATCACGACCCAAGGTTACAGCCAGCAGCAGAGGGAAATTGTTTAGGAACAGACAGAGAATGCTGGAGTCATTTTCATGAAAACAACGGATTAACTGTCTTCTTATTTCTAAACAAAACGGTCGGGCCTCTGTGACCCGAGCGTTCAACTTTAACACAGCAGGAGTGACACAGTAATGTTTCACATTACAGAAAACAGCATAACATATGTGATCATGATATATTGCAAATTACCACACTGCTCATGAATAGAAAACACATGATGCTTCTGATTATATTTGTATATTAGCACAAAATCAAAGATAGAAATAGTCTCTTTTGAGTGAATCTGTCCTTTGATTTAAACTAATAAAATAAACTGTGTTAAATGTCAGGTTACTGAATGATCAGTAAAAGTCATCTCTGGAACAGTTCAAAATGACACAGGTGTATCAGAGTGGACACGGTCATGCCCACTACAAGGGCAATATTATATGGTACCCATGTGGTTTTAGTATAATGGGCCCTGCATGGGAAGCCCAAGTGGGCAGACTGTATTTACCCCAAGTGGTATAAGAGTGGGCTGACCTTACATGGGTTGAACCTAGGCATGAATGTAGAGGTCCCAGTTCGTGTTTATGTGGGATAAGTGCGAATGGGACAGAAATGGACATTATTATATGGGACCCATGTGGTTTTAGTATAATGGGCCCAGGATGGGAAGCCCTTATGGGCTAACTGTATTTACCCCAAGTGGGCTAAATGTGGGATGACCTTACATGGCTTCAACCTGGGCATGTATATATAGGCCCCAGTTCATTTTTATGTGGGCTAACTGGGAATGGGACAGAAATGGGCAATATTATATGGGACCCATGTGGTTTCGGTATAATGGGTCCAGCATGGGAAGCACATGTGGGCTAACTGTATTTACCCCAATTGGGCTAAATGTGGGATGACCTTACATGGCTTCAACCTGGGCATGTATATATAGGCCCCAGCTCATTTTTACGTGGGCTAACTGGGAATGGGACAGATATGTCCAGTCCTCACATCCTTCTACAGGTGTGCAGTGGAGAGCATCCTGTGCTCCAGCATCAATGTGTGGCATGGAGGCTGCACAGCTGCAGAAAGAAAAGCTTTGCAGAGAGTGGTGAAGGCTGCACAGAAGTCTGTTGGAGTCAGTCTCCCCACCATCACAGACATTTACACTTCGAGATGCAGGAAAAAAGCCACCTGCATCATGAAAGACCCCACTCACCCAGCACACACACTCTTTGCCCCACTCCCCTCAGGACGGAGGTTGAGGAGCATCAAATGTAGAACCACTAGACTGAGGAACAGCTTCTACCCTGAGGCTGTTAGACTCATGAATAAATAAATAATAAGAATAATCACTGTGAAATATCACATCATGCTGATGCTGATCTGTTTTCTTGTTGCTGTGTTCATCTGTGACCATCTGCTCATAAAGACTCATGTTCGTGCTGCTGTTTGTAATGACGTTTTTCTATTACTCTAGGGCTTAGTGTATTTCTAGTTGGATGTTTTTCTTAGTTCATATCCTAGATGTTATTACAGTTTTTCTCTTACATTTTGTTGTTGGATGTAACTGGGACCCTGTGTACATAATCTCATTTCATCACATGTACTACATGCGGTGCAAATGACAATAAAGACTCTCTGACTCTGACTCTGATGTGCATCAGTACATAGGACCCATGTGATTTTAGTATAATGTGCCCAGCATGGGAAGCCCATGTGGGCTAACTGTATTCATCCCAAGTGGTATAAATGTGGGATCAACAGATACAGATTTAAACTATGCATTGAATTTACATTTATAAATTCAATGTATAGTTTAAATCTGTATCTGTTGATCAAAACCAACAAGAATTAAAACTCATAGTGCCACAATCAAAAACGAAACTAAAAAACGGGGAGTGAACTGTGTTGATTTCCCATCATGCTTAGCGGTATATTAGTGTTCAATTATAGTTTAAATCTGTATCTGTTGATCAAAGCCAACAAGAAATACAACTCATAGTGCCACAATCAAAAAGGAAACTAAAAAACGGGGAGTGCTGTGTTGATTTCCCATAATGTTTAGCAGTATTTTAGTGTTCCGGGCTGCACCATGAGTCAGAAGGACATCTGTGTTACAGAACTGCCTCTTGTTAAAGTTTGGGTATTACTTGTTGTGAGGCCCAGAGTGTCTTCTTTGGGTTTAACTCACACAATGTTAAGACAGAAGTCACAGAGTATGGTGCAATATGTGTGCTCTCTGACATACTTCAAGGATCAGAAATATCGGCAGGTTGCATCGGAAAATCCGATATGTAAATTATGCTGGTAAGAACACACGTGGGTCTTTAATGGGCCTCATGTAAGTTAACCATCTGGGTCCCACTGAAAACCCAGTCAGTGCCTTAAAAATGTATGGGCAAACCCATGTGGGGCCACCATGGAAACCGTGGACAAACCCACTTATTACCCATATTTTTAGCCCAGTTGGGACCCAGTTTAGTCCCAGGTAGATATTCTTCAAGGCACACATATGGGTTTTACATGGGTCTCAATTAAGTTAAACATCTGGGTCCCACTAAAAACCCAGTCAGGGCCCATTAAAATCTATCTGGGCAAACCCATGTGGGGCCACCATGGAAACCGTGGACAAACCCACTTATTACCCATATTTTAGCCCAGTAGGGACCCAGTTTAGTCCCAGGTAGATATTCTTCATGGCACACACATGGGTTTTACATGGGTCTCATTTAAGTTAAACATGTGGGTCCCACTGAAAACCCAGTCAGGGCCCATTAAAATCTATCTGTGCAAACCCATGTGGGGCCACCATGGAAACCGTGGACAAAACCTTTTGGGACCCATGTTTTTTGCACATATGTATACATATGGAGCCCACCTGTGCATGCTGGCTGGGTAGCAGCATAAATGACAAATTATTATAAATCTGTCATGGCAGAAATGAATCACACAGTGGCTCTGACATCATCCACCTGTTGGATTGGTCTTGCTCCATCCTACCTCTCTGAGCTGCTTGACCCATACTCTCCTGCTCGGTGCCTCAGATCAGCTGATCAGCTGCTTCTGGAGGTGCCGAGGTCCAAACGGAGGCTCAGAGGAGACAGAGCTTTTTCTGTTGCTTCTCCAAAACTGTGGAACGATCTCCCTCTTCCATCAGACGAGCTCCTTCACTGTCCAGTTTTAAAACTCTTTTAAAAACACATTTTTACTCACTGGCTTTTAGCACAGACTGAATTTGTTCAGCACTGTTTTTATTGATCTTAATGTTTTAACAACTGTTTTATTTTTTATGTGTTTAAATGAGTTTGATTTTATGTACAGCACTTTGTTGCAGCTGTGGCTGTTTTAAAGGGCTTTATAAATAAAGTATTTTTGTTTATACGTTACAAGTTTCTGTTGGTTTATGTGTTCATGTTCAATCTTCTTTTGAGTACTGTACAGTATTTAACTTTAATTTCTCGAGCTGTGTTTCCAGTTTTAGTTTGTCACGTTTTACCATTGTACATGTCAGGTTATTCCCTGTTTTTGCATTTCATGTAGTCTAATGAGTCAAATAGTCCACCTGTCCTGTGCTTACCAGTATCTTCCTCATGCAGTCCCCAGTTTCCTGTTTCTCCAAACTGAGGTTGTTCAAAGAGCTACGAACAGGTAAAGTATTAGTTAATACTTTTACTCAGAATCACTTCAAAAGATCTGAACTGACCCTGTAACATTTAAACTTTTAAAAACAAATAAAATAATCTTGTGGCGTTCTCAATGACGACAGAGCACGGCTTCTTTATTCATACGGGCGCTTTATTAATGCCGTGAAAAACTACAGAAATAAGACAAAGTACAGAAATAAAACACAAGCTTTAGGTACAGCACTGAGCAATGAATAATGCTTTAACAAAAGAAATACGGTACCTCGTGGCCGTTCGTCATTAAAGAAGTCAAAGAAGTCCTAAGCGAGCGTTTCTCGTCTTATGCATTCTAAATAGACATGTAAAATATTAGAACATCATGACTGACGGACGTACGATGTATTACAACAGTTATAAATACCTTTTAAATCAGTGAACAGTTTAAGCTGCTGGCTGCGCGTCGCGTGCCTCCAAGCGAGTGTGTGTATGTGGGGGCGTGTCTTGTACCGTGATCTCGTCACTCTCTTCCGTTCACACAAATCTCGCGATACCGGTACTAACAAAATAAACCTTCACTACAGAATAGATGCATCTTGTACAAAGTATCACATTCTTAAGGTATGAGCAAAACAAATTAAACCCAAAATATTCTAACTACTAAGAAACAAATATTAATTCCCCTTCTAATGCATAAATCCATTTCAGCGACACTTACACTCCCACCTAAATCACCAATTGGCTATCAATGTGATTTTAACGAGTGTCGCTCTTAGTCTATTTTACTGTGCGTGTCGGTCTCAAGTAAGGTCACTACCTTGTGAATGGGCCTTTCTAGGTATATTAACCTTGTCAGTGGTTTTCCTTTGTCAAATGGTTTTGCTGAGCTTTAGTTTCACCTTTCGAACCTTGCCGTCTGGACTTTCTAGAGTCTCTGCTACTAAGGCTAGTTTCCATTTACATCTTGGAGCATTATCGTCTTGTAGGATCACAATGTCGTTCACTTGCAGGTTTCGTGAAACTTTCTGCCATTTCTGCCGCTGTTGGAGATTTAGTAGATATTCTCGCTTCCATCTTTGCCAAAACTCATTCGCTAGAAATTGTACTCTTTTCCATCTTTTGTTCATGTACAAATCCTCTCTGCAAAACTGTCCTGGAGGGGGGAGAATAACTGAAGATTTCATTGTTAATATGTGATTGGGGGTCAGTGGCTCTGGGTCCAAGGGATCATTAAGATAATCCACACTTAAGGGTCTGCTGTTAATGATGGCCATTGTCTCGTAGAGTAGTGTTCTCAGACTGGTTGTGTCAAGTCTGTTTGAGGACTTGTCTAACATTGCCGTTAGTATGTTTTGTGCTGTTCGAATTTGGCGTTCCCAGACGCCTCCCATGTGGCTGGCTGATGGAACGTTCATCACAAACTCACAACCAATCCACAGTATTCCTATGCCCCATGATGCTTTGCGCGAAATGTGCACACGACTTCCGGTTGACCGGAAACCCCGTTTGTTTACATGCGAGTAATACAGTTGAAGACAGTCCAAACTTTGTTGTTTTAGTTCATTAAAAATGTGGGAACACCACTCGTTTTGTTAAAAGAGGAGGGACAAATAAAAAGAAATTACAGATGTTACCTGATCGCGCAGACATAATTTAAAAATAACGCGTTTGCTCCGGCCTCTCGGCTAAGGTTTATTAGCAGCTATCTCGGCTAAAGATACCAGTCGCGTCTGAGATCTATCGTTTTAAGACAGTAAATCTTCCAAAACTCTCATTAATAAACCCTCCCCGACTAAAAAGATGTTACCTGATCGCGCAGACATAATTTAAAAATACATAAATAGCGAACGCGTTTGCTCCGGCCTCTCGGCTAAGGTTTGTTAGCAGCTATCTCGGCTAAAGATACCGGTCGCGTCTGAGATCTATCGTTTTAAGACAGTAAATCTTCCAAAACTCTCATTAATATCCCTCCCCGAATAAAAAGAAATAACAGATGTGACCTGATCGCGCTGACATAATTTAAAACTACATAAATAGCGAACGCGTTTGCTCCGGCCTCTCGGCTAAGGTTTATTAGCAGCTATCTCGGCTAAAAGTACCTGTCGCGTCTGACATATATCATTTTAAGACAGTAAATCATCCAAAACTCTCATTAATAAACCCTCCCTGAATAAAAAGAAATTACAGATGTTACCTGATCGCGCAGACACAGCCATAGAGAAGGATGCAGGAACACTCTTTCTTTGTTTTGGGTCCGTGTTGAAAACACTGTTGTTTTAGCCAAAGATTTAGCTTGGTCCGGTTGTTGGTGCAGCCGCGAACAGCACAGCAGGTACCTGAACCCCGGTAGGACATTTCAGTAAACGTTCCGTTTAAACAAAAGCTGTGTTTGCTCCGATAAAATGAATGAAAATAACTTTCAAAAACACCCGCGATCCATACTCCACCTATGGAATACAGGCACTTCCGGTGTCGGACAGGAAGTACAATGCACATTCGCTTCTACAGTGACACCCTCAAGAATACTGTGGATAGCTCTTTGCGGTTCTTGATCCATATCTTTCATTAGTTCCAATAACTCTCTTCTGGCACCCACAAAGTTTGTCCCTTGGTCGCATCTCAGTTGTCGGACGGGGCCCCTTATGGCGATCAGAGTCCGAAGGGCGTTCATGAAAGCGTCTGTTGATAAGTCGTCAAGTGTTTCTATATGCACAGCTCGTGAACATAAGCATGTGAACAATAATCCGTATCTTTTGACTTCCTTTCTTCCTTCCTTTACCATGAACGGACCAAAACAGTCAACACCACAATAGGTAAAGGGAGGAGCTGTTTCTGTTCTCACTTCTGGTAACTCTGCCATCTGTTGAACGTTTGTGGCCTTTCTGTATCTTCTGCACTTAACACAGTGGTAGATGTGTGAAGAGACTGTACTGCTACCTCTCAAAATCCATATGCCATTTGCGCGTAGTTCGTTAATAGTCATGCCTCTTCCTTGATGATGTACGCGTTCATGGTAGTGTTTGATGAGGAGGGCCAACACATAGGCTTCTTTGGGAAGTATTGCGGGGTGTTTGACATGATGGTGTAAAGCTGACTGGGACAATCTTCCTCCCACCCTGAGAACGTCAGACTTATCTAAGAAAGCGTTTAACTGCTTTAGTCTGTTATGCTTGTGTAGAGAACTTTCCTTTTGAGATTTGATTTTCTGTATTTCCTCAACGAAAGCTTCTCCTTGCACTAGCTTGAAAATGAACACTTCCGTGTCCTTTCTTTCTTCAAGATCCGTTGTTTTGTTTGTTCTTTGTTGAACACCTTTAAACTCTTTGATGAATCGTTTGAGCCTGGCAATGGCCTTTATGGCTCTTGACCAATCAGAAAACTTAGTTAAACGCTCTAGAACTAGGTTCACTTCTTTTGACTGCACTGCGTGTGTATGACCTTTACGGAGTTCGGGATCTGTTCTTTCGACTTCTCCTACCATTTCTTCTTTGATTGGAAGATCTTGTTTCCACAGAAAGTCGGGTCCTTTCAACCAGTTCGATTCCTTTAGCTGAACAGCGGTCAGACCTCTTGAGGCTTGATCAGCTGGATTTTCTTCTGAGCTAACGTGTTGCCAATTTTCGGGGCTCGTACTTTGTTTTATTCGTTGGACTCGATTGGCAACAAATGTGTGAAACCTTTTCGCATCATTGCTTATATATCCCAATACAACTTGTGAATCTGTCCAATAATATTCCAGCAGATTTTCGATTTCTGGTTCTCGTTTGATCACGTCTGCGTTACGAACTGAAGTTACAGCCGACGACAGTTCGAGCCTTGGGATGGTCATTTGTTTAATGGGCGTAACTCTTGCTTTTCCTATGATGAGTGAACAACTAATCTCTCCTTCTTTGCTTATTGTTCTAAGGTATGAACATGCGCCATAACCATCGAGGCTTGCATCTGAGAAGTTATGCAGTTCATACCGTGTGATGTTGATGTCTTGTGAGTAGCTTCGTGGAATCTTCAGAGCTGTCAGCTTGGGTAGATCTCTCAACCATGTTTCCCATTGTGGTAGGATGTAATCTGGAAGATCGTCATCCCAGTTATATTTGGAGTATTTGCTTTCAATCAATGTGAATGGAGCGACAAATCCAAGAGGGTCGTAAACTGAAGAGACGGTTGAGAGCACCCCTCTCCTGGTCAATGGGTTGTCTTTAACTTGGACTCTGAACTGGAATTCGTCTGTTTCTATGCACCATTGTACTCCAAGTGCACGTTCAATGTGGAGTTCTCCAAGAGCCAATTTCTGGTCTTTGGCTTGAGCTTGTTCTTCCTGTGGAATTGTTGCAAGCACTTCTTTATTGTTTGACACAAACTTATGCAAATGTAGGTTGCCTGTTTTGCAAAGTGTTCTTGATTCTTTGACTAGCTGTATGGCTTCAGCCTTTGATGTTACACTAGCGAGTCCGTCATCGACATAGAAGCCTCTTTGGATAAACTCAACAGTCTCCTTGCTGAACTTATTTCTGCCTTGTGATGTGATATGTTTGAGTCCAAAATTACAGCAACCGGGAGATGAAGCTGCTCCGAAGAGATGCACTCTCATCCTGTAAACTGAAGGTTCGGAATTTAAATCACCCTTGTCCCACCAAACAAATCTTAAATAGTCCTGGTGTTCTTTAACAACATGGAATTGATGGAACATTCTCTCTACATCACACACTCGATAAATGTTTCAAATTCACAGAAAACCCTATCCAAGACCGGATCAAGTTTGCACAAACAGAAAGGCTGTGTTTTGGATGTTTAAAGAGAGGACATATTTCGAAAAGGTGCGACAACAGGAACACTTGTGAAAAATGCCAAAGGAAACATCCTAGATGTTTACATGATGACAAGTTAATTGAACGAAAAAGAGTAATCCTTGCAACAAACGAGAACACACACGAAGCAGACACTAAAGAAGAAACTAAACCAGCGATTTCTAATAGAGTAACTCAAGCAACCTCAAGTACACTGACATCTTCTGTTATACCTGTCTGGGTTTCGTCAAAAACCCACCCAGACAGAGAAGTTTTAGTATATGCCCTCCTCGACTCACAGAGTGATACATCCTTCATCTTGGATGAAGTAGCTCGAGATCTTGACACGGATAAAGGAAAAGTCAATCTGAGACTGTCAACTATGTCCGCCGAGTCAACAATTATACCATGTGACAAGCTGGTTAACCTTCAAGTCAGAGGATATGAGCATGAAAAGAGAATCTCATTGCCTCCAGTCTATACAAGAGAGTTTATCCCCGTCAATAGATCACATATTCCAACGTCTGAAACCGCCCTAAAGTGGCCTCACCTTGAAAGGCTGACAGACAAGCTACCTCCTTTGCTAGGATGCAAGGTTGGTCTACTTATCGGTTATAACTGTCAACAAGCCCTTCTACCACGCAAGGTTCTCTCAGGCAAAGAAAACCAACCTTACGCACAGTTAACTGATCTCGGTTGGAGCATAGTTGGCGGCTCGTCTCAAGTTCAAAATCATAACGATGTTATTGGTACAAGCCACAGAGTCATTGTTCGCGAAGTAACTCCTGTGCCACAACCAACAATCGAGCTCAAGCAACAAGTGCATTTCGTGTGCAGAACTCAAGTAAGAGAAGTCATTCCAACCGATGTGATAAAAGCGTTAGAATCTGATTTCTCCGAGCATGCAACAGACGACAATCCAGTCTCGCAGGAAGACATCCTGTTCATGTCAAAGGTAACCAAGGGCATAAAACAAAAGAAAGACGGACATTACGAACTCCCATTACCATTCAAGACAGAAAGCCCAAGTCTCCCAAACAACAAACAAAGTGTTGAACACAGATTGTCTTCATTGAAACGTCGACTCAAAAGAGATGAGAAATACTGTAAAGATTACGTCAAGTTCATGAATGATATTATAACTCGCGGAGACGCAGGAAAGGTTCCAAAACAAGAGCTAGACAACAAGATAGAGTGGTACATCCCACACCATGGGGTTTACCACCCCCACAAACCCGGAAAAATACGTGTGGTTTTCGACTGTTCTGCACGCTTCCAAGGAACATCTCTCAATGATCATCTTTTGACCGGACCAGATCTCACCAACACGTTGGTTGGCGTGTTATGTCGATTCAGAAAGGGCCCCATCGCTATCATGTGTGATGTAGAGAGAATGTTCCATCAATTCCATGTTGATAAAGAACACCAGGACTATTTAAGATTTCTTTGGTGGGACAAGGGTGATTTAAATTCCGAACCTTCAGTTTACAGGATGAGAGTGCATCTCTTCGGAGCAGCTTCATCTCCCGGTTGCTGTAATTTTGGACTCAAACATATCGCATCACAAGGCAGAAATAAGTTCAGCAAGGAGACTGTTGAGTTTATCAAAAACTCTACCGCCACCTGCCGGCTAGAAGGGAAGGCCATGTGTGCAGCTGAAGGATGATACTGCGGTGGTACAAACACAAGAGGGCGCCACCTCCTAACCAACGCACACAAGCAGCCACAGTAAGCAGTGAATACAACTAAATAAGGTGGAAATAAAGGACATTGTTTAAACAGAATAAGTGGTTATTTTAAAAGTTAAGTTCAAAGCCACAGTAAGTTTCTGTAATAACTTTGTCAAAGAATAACTAATTTCTACTGGACTTCAAGGTGATGTATTGTTGTTTGAGGAAATGATTTGTGCTTTGCTTAAAATCAAACTAAGTGTGAAATTTATAAGGTTCTTGAAGTTGAAACACATCTGTACTGAGAGCGTAGCTCAGTATAAGGTAACAGTAATCACAAAGTAATAGTTAAGTTTAAGCTACAAGTTTGAAAGAGTACTTTAATTTGAATATAGGACATTGAGTGAAACCTATCCAGACTCACAAGATGACTGACAAGGATCATAAAGAGCTCCATGCTGTATCACATACTGAAGTAGAAGAAAATGTTAATGAGCAAATCCCGGACACACAGACTGTTCGTAGGAGTGAAAGGCTAAGAACATTAACAGAAGGAGGCAAAGAGCTTCAAGAGGAGAAACTCAGGAGCCTTCAAAACAGATATGTAGTCACCTTTGGAAAATGGAAATGTGAAGTAAAACTGATCAAAGCAACACTAAGTAGGAAAGCTTCTGACAGCGAATTAAAGGAGCTGATTAAAGACCTAAACGCCACCTGCACAAACGTAAAAACTATCTACGAACAAATACGACAAATACAACCTCCTGATACAGACGCAAGACGTAAAGTTGATGTAGGCTTACATGCATGCCATGATCTTCAGCCATATAGCCTATTGTTATACTACATGGTCTCACACTTCAGAGATCGTCATGAAGCCCCTAAAGTCTCTTTTTAAGAAAACACTGAAAATTTTTGACAAAAAGCCAATACAGTATCATTACTGCAACATCATAAATAAGTACAAAATTTTGGATTTTAATAGCTATCAGATTTTTATGGACGTTTGCCTGATTTTTAAAGTTTTAAATGGACTTGCTCCTCCTCCTTTAATATATTTTATAAGTAAAAAAACAAGTACAGTAAACACAAGAGCACTGACCAGAGGAGATTGTGATGTGCAGCGGCGCAGGACTAAATTTGGCCAAATGGTGGTGTCCATCAGAGGCACACAGTCATGGAACACACTGCCAGTTTCCATCAGGAACTGTGGCACCTACTCCAGCTTTAAAAAATCTCTGAAACTTTGGCTGAAAACTAATCAGAAGTGCACTCATGTGTAGATTACTTTGTCTATTCTTATGGCATCATATTTTTATTGTAATTTTATGTTGTGTTATGTGCTATAGGTGATGTTTGTATTTTTCTCCGCTCTTTTGTTTTATGGGACGTTTCTTATTCTTACCTGCCTTAGGACAACGGATGCAAATTAGCTATTGTGCTAACTCCGGCATATTTACATTGATGCTAACTGCTGTTATGTTGATTAATATGCATTGTCCTAACTTAAATAAATAAATAAATGAAATGAAATGTATGTCCTTCACTTTCTACATACATTGTCAAAAGAGCTGAAAACCAGCTACGGGGAGACCTCGTAGAAAGCGAAGAAGATCCGTGGCCAGATGTAGGGTCATGCCTAGGATCTGAAAGCATCACGTCAAGGTCAAGATCACAAAGGTCTAAAGGTAGTTCCTTCCAATCATGCTCACAACTAAGCAAGAAACTGGAAGCAGAGGCAGCTGCATCCAAAGAAGTGTTAGCAGTAATGGAGGAGCAAGAAAGAGTAACAGCTGAACTACAAAGGCTAGAACGTCAGAAGCTCGAAAGACAGCTCGAAGAAAAGCAAGCCGAGCTCGAAAGACAACGAGTAATTGACCAGCAAAATCTTGAAAGACAACGAGTAATTGACCAGCAAAATCTTGAAAGACAACGAGTAATTGACCAACAAAATCTTGAAGAAAAACAATTAATGGAAGAGCAACGCAGAAAAATTGCACGCTTGGAAGAAGTTAAAAAACTGAATGCAGCAAAGGCTAGAGCAAAAGTTTATGATGAAGGTGAAAGTATTTCTGAAGGTCAGAGTTTACTAAGCAGTATTAAAACAGACAATGAAATTCAAGCAATCCCTATCATAACACACGTTCCCTTTCAAGCTCCAAGTTTGACCCAAGCCCACAATGCTACGAGCCTTAGATATACACCACACATTCCTGTGATCGTAAACCAATCTCAACCAAATCCTAGAGACCAACTTAAGGTCATCACATGCCAAACATTCAAAGCATCAAGCCCACCATGCATCCCACAAGTCACACAAGCTCCCTTTGGACCTGTGTTACACATTCCTACAGTCTTAAACCAAGCTCAACCAGATTCTGGTGAACAAGCTGAGGTCACCACAAGCCAAACACTTACACTCCCACTGTGGCGTTCTCAATGACGACAGAGCACGGCTTCTTTATTCATACGGGCGCTTTATTAATGCCGTGAAAAACTACAGAAATAAGACAAAGTACAGAAATAAAACACAAGCTTTAGGTACAGCACTGAGCAATGAATAATGCTTTAACAAAAGAAATACGGTACCTCGTGGCCGTTCGTCATTAAAGAAGTCAAAGAAGTCCTAAGCGAGCGTTTCTCGTCTTATGCATTCTAAATAGACATGTAAAATATTAGAACATCATGACTGACGGACGTACGATGTATTACAACAGTTATAAATACCTTTTAAATCAGTGAACAGTTTAAGCTGCTGGCTGCGCGTCGCGTGCCTCCAAGCGAGTGTGTGTATGTGGGGGCGTGTCTTGTACCGTGATCTCGTCACTCTCTTCCGTTCACACAAATCTCGCGATACCGGTACTAACAAAATAAACCTTCACTACAGAATAGATGCATCTTGTACAAAGTATCACAATCTTAAGGTATGAGCAAAACCAATTAAACCCAAAATATTCTAACTACTAAGAAACAAATATTAATTCCCCTTCTAATGCATAAATCCATTTCAGCGACACTTACAAATCTTAAAATGAACTCTAAAATGAACAGGCAGCCAGTGGAGTGAAGCTAGAGTGAGTGATGTGCTCCTCTTATGAACTCCAGTTAGAAGCCGAGCAACAGCGTTCTGGACCAACTGGAGACGTCTGAGGGAGGACTGGCTGACTCCAAGGTAAAGAGCGTTACAGTAATCCAGCCGAGAGGTGATGAAGGCATGGATTACTGTTTCCAGCTGCTGTTTTGTGAGGATGGACTTTACCTTAGCCAGCTGTCTGAGGTGATAAAAACTGGTCTTGACCACCGCTCCAATCTGGGAATCTAATTTAAAATCACTGTCCATTTTAAAACCCAAGTTAGAAACTGTTTTCTTTACATGTGGTGCCAGAGGGCCCAGATCAACAGGGCAAGGTTCACAAGAGCCACTAGGACCAAACACCATCACTTCTGTTTTCTTTTCATTGAAATGTAAGAAGTTTAAAGACATCCAAGCTTTGATGTCTTCAAGACACAACAGAAGTGGCCTGATTGAGGAGGCATCCTTCTTTTTTAGTGCATAACAGTGAAAAAAGACCCCATGCTCTCTCAGGATTGATCCAAATGGAAGAAGGTAAAGGAAGAAAAGCAGTGGACCTAAAACGGAGCCCTGTGGAACCCCAAAACACAGAGGAGCAGTGGAGGATTGAGAACCAGCTATGTTCACAGACATGGTTCTGTCTGCCAGATAGGACCTAAACCAGTTCAGTGCAGTACCACAGATACCCACTTGGTGCTGTAAACGTGATATTAAAACGTTATGGTCCACTGTGTCAAAGGCAGCGGTTAGGTCGAGCAGGACAAGAACCACATGTTCACCAGAATCATTGGCCATTGAATGTCATTAAAAACTCTGACTAGAGCTGATTCTGTGCTGTGGCGAGTTTTGAAGCCAGACTGAAAAACCTCCATTATGTTGTGCTCATCCAGAAAACATTTCACCTGTGAATACACAATTTTTTCTAAAATTTTTGAAATAAAAGGCAGCTTGGAGATGGGCCTAAAATTAGCCAAGACAGATTGGTCTAGGCTGGGCTTTTTAAGCAGGGGCTGCACCACCGCATGTTTAAAACTTATTGGCACAACACCTGAGGACAGACTGCTATTGATAACAGCAAGGATCACCTGCCTGATGCTGGAAAAAACCTCTTTTAACAGACGAGGGGGGACAAGGTCACGAGGGGAACCTGATGGCTTAATATGGCCAACCACATCCTCTAAAAGGGTCAGAGTCACTGGTTCAAATCTATCGAACACAGCCAGGCAGGGGACCAAGCAGGAGGGGTCAAAAGCAGGGGCTGAAATAAGGGCCCTTGTGGTAACAACCTTATTTATAAAAAACTGCAGGAAGTCATTACAGAGTTCAGTTGAGGGTTCCAGACAGACAGGTTGTGGGGCCTTCAGGACAGAGTCAATAGTTTTAAAAAGGACACGTGGGTTGTTGTGATTGGACACAATAATGTCTGACAAGTATTGTTTTTTGGCCTCTTTAACAATGTTCTGGTACTGACGTTGACAGTCCTTTAAAATGTGAAACGAAACCTCCAGTTTATCCTTTTTCCATCTCTGTTCAGCTCTGCGGCACTCCTGTCTGGCTGCAAGAGTTTTTTCATTGAACCAGGGTTCAGGTCTGGCTTTAGGCCGCACCAGTTTAGATGGAGCCACAGAGTCCAGAATGGTTTAACAGGAGGAGTCAAACAAGGTGCTCTGTGTCAGCAGCAGAGTCAGAGGGAGCACAGAGCTGCTCAAAGGCAGCAGAGAACTGACCAGCAGTGGAAGGTTTAAAAACTCTACGTCGCTGGGCAGGAGCACATGATTTAACTGGAACACAGGACAAACCTGAAAGTTATGCACCATAACTCATGTTCCCTGAAGGAAGGGAACGAGGTGCAACATACTTGCTATGGGAATTGCGTCCCCGCGTGATTACCTGAAGGAATACATTCACGCCTTTACGGCTAGGGCGTCAGCGTCGCGCCAGAGGCCCCGCCCTCTGGGTATTTAAGCGGCTGACGCCCATCCATCTTTCTCCAAAATTGCACTTCATCGAGCTTTCAGCATTGAAAAGGGCCAGATATGTTGCACTTCGTTCCCTTCCTTCAGGGAACATGAGTTATGGTGCATAACTTTCAGTTCCCTTTCAGTCATGTTCTCTCTGTGCAACATATGCTATGGGAACGTAATTCATTCACGTCCTTGAAATGCTCAGTAAAATGCATGCTAGAGTGAACGTCTGCCCTTGACCAGCAGGCATCTCAAGGCTACTTTCTACTGTGTGTTAGAAAGAACAGCCTGAATGACATCACACGCAGTAACATCCAAACTGTAATGATTTGCAAAAGTGTTTAATGAGCTCCAGTTCGCAGCAGCACAAATGTCTGTAACTGGTACATCCTTGAACACTGACCACGAAGTGGCCAAGCCCCTAGTCGAGTGAGCGTGCACTCCAGAGGGCACCTGTTGACCTTTGCTACTGTACGCCCTTTTAATGGCCTCAGTCACCCAATGTGAAAGGCATTGTTTTGATAGGGCCTTTCCAGTAGCAGATGCTACAAAGCACACGAACAGTTGATTTGTTTTTCTCCATTCGGCTGTTCTCTGCATGTAGGTGACCACGGGGCTCTCACGGGGCAGAGAGCCTTCAGCCTTTCCTGTTCCTGAGTGAGGACAGGAGCAGGTGGGAAGGAGGAGAGATCAAAGTCCAGACTCCTATGGTTCAAAGTCAAGACCTTGGGGATGTATGCGGGATTAGGCCTTAGGGTGACCTTTGACCCGTCAGCACGTCAGGGCTGTCACCCCATTCGACTCGTGTTCTGTCGTGCAAAGCCATGTTCTCGAGCTCCGATGTGGGAGTGAGAGGTTCGGTGGTGTCTGCATCCGCTGGCACTGCTGGGGCACCCATGGCCTTGGCGACTAGGTCAACCCGGTGCCGCAACACCGCCTCCAGCATCTGGCTGCAGTGTGGGCAAAAGTCGGGCACATCCAGCGCTGTTTTTGCGTGTAACATTCCCAAGCAGACGGGACAGGCCTCATGGGTGTCCGTCGCTGCGAGGGAGAAACCGCATCCGCTAGGACAGGCGCGGGAAGTTGGGCTCGCTGTCCTGCTGGTTTTCCTTGGAAGTCTTGTCTTTCGCTTTCCTTTCTCCAGAGGCATGTCCGAGATAAGGCGAGCGAGTCCTTCCAGAATCCTTTTTCTTTTAATTTGAGACGTCTCCTCCATTGCGTTGCTTTCGCTGGCTAGCCCGCTATGAGTTAGCAGAGGTAGCGGTTGTGACGCAGTTAGCGCCGTCGAGCGAAGCAGTCTGTGGAGAGAGGAGAAGAAAATACTTTGGGGTTAAGAGAAAATGCGCCGGACTAGCTTTCGCTAGTCCAGCAGTACGCAGGAATAATTCTCTGTACGCTCTGTGTAGGGAGCAAGCTCACTTCTGGTTGAGCGATGTAAATACCAAGAGGGCGGGGCCTCTGGCGCGACGCTGACGCCCTAGCCGTAAAGGCATGAATATATTCCTTCAGGTAATCGTGCGGGGGCACAATTCCCATAGCATATGTTGCACCGAGAGAACTTGACTGAAAGGGAACAACATAAAATAAAACAGGGTCAGAAATAACATTATCATAAAGTTCCAGGTCGGTCACAGCATAAATCCTGACAGTACCCCTCCTCAAAGGATCGCTCACAGAACTCCCCAACAAAAAATAAACCTACATCTGGGGAGTGGAATAAAGGCTGAGAAGAGGTACTTCAATTACGGGAAGTAGATTGTGTAATTTGGACAAAGCAGCTGAAACTGACAGAGAGGTGTTCATTTGAACATCTTCTGAGACGTGAACTGATGGAGACATGCACAGCAGGTTAGATATCAGAGGGAGAAGTCTGGTAGGACCCACAGTGCTACCAGGACCCCTCCAGCAAACAAACTCAAAGGTGTGGCATTCTCTTAGGCCTCATGGAACCAGGCAGGAAGTCATACATGGGACAGGAAGTTGGCTTGGTGGAGAGATGTCCTCCTAGACCCCTCAAAGACTGGACTTTGTTTTGTAGGTAAGTCCAGGAGAATGTTGTTGCGGCTGAGATGTGATAGAGCGCTCAGGGACCTCAGCTTCTGACTCAACAGAACCAAATAACCAGAACTAAACCAAAATAAACTAGCTGACAATAAACTAGAAGGCATTTGAAATTATAATATTAAACGTCTATATTTGTCACTGCTAAAATAAAGCACACAGATTAACTTTATAAAGATATTAAGATTTATACTAACCTGTTTAAATAAAGGTAAAATTAATAAATAAAGGACTGTGTCACTAAAAAAAGAAATAACTATCAGCAGAATCTGCATAATAAACATTTACCTGGAAACTAAGATTAGTCAAAAAGAAGTGATGTTATATGAAGACACACAGACGGCCAGATAAAGAAGCTGCAGAGAAAACATGACGTACATGAATACAGACAAGCGTAATGCAATATGTAAATGAAACATTTGTTGAAGTTAATGTGCCTGCTGTTTCTGTGGAGCGAAATGTACGGGGCACAACTCAGTAGAAACAAAGCTGCACTAAATATGCAGCTTTGTTTCTCACACTACAGCTGAGCACCTGCCTGCATGGGCATCATCTCTGGTTAAGGTTCAGGAGAAACAATGAAGAAAATGTGCAAACAAGCTTAAAATTTTGTCCACAAGTGGAGAGAGTGAATTATCTATCTATCTATCTATCTATCTATCTATCTATCTATCTATCTATCTATCTATCTATCTATCTATCTATCTATCTATCTATCTATCTATCTATCTATCTATCTATCTATCTATCTATCTATCTATCTATCTATCTATCTATCTATCTATCTATCTATCTATCTATCTATCTATCTATCTATCTATCTATCTATCTATCTATCTATCTATCTATCTATCTATCTATCTATCTATCTATCTATCTATCTATCTATCTATCTATCTATCTATCTATATCTATCTATCTATCTATCTATCTATCTATCTATCTATCTATCTATCTATCTATCTATCTATCTATCTATCTATCTATCTATCTATCTATCTATCTATCTATCTATCTATCTATCTATCTATCTATCTATCTATCTATCTATCTATCTATCTATCTATCTATCTATCTATCTATCTATCTATCTATCTATCTATCTATCTATCTATCTATCTATCTATCTTTTAGCAAACACACTAAATGCAGATCTTATTGGCACTTCAACACCAAGTTACTTCAAGACACTTTTTTTTGCCAAAGTTTTAATAATTTTTGGCAGTTATGGACGGCTAGAAAATCAGAATTTACATCCTTAAGTGAATGGTGGGGGGTAGGAAAGGCTCAGATAAGAGTTTTTTGTCAACAATACACGAGTCATTCTACGGTTAAAATTAAAAATGTGATTCAGAATCTAGAAAATGAAATTAAACAGTTAGAAAGCAATATATTCACTAATGTTATTTATGATGACCAACTTAAAAAAAAGAAAGATCAGCTAAGTTGTTTTTTACATGAAAGGGCAAAAGGGGCGTTAGTTCGGTCAAGGTTTGTTATGGCTAAGGATATGGATGCCCCTACATCTTTCTTTTTTAATTTAGAGAGGACCGTCAGTCAGACAAAACAGATGTTTTGTCTTCGGTTTCCAGATGGGACTATGACCACTGATCCCAGTGCCATGAAGGACATTGCTGTGGAATTCTACACTGACCTATTTAAGAAGCAGAACTGCAACAGGAGCTGTATGGATGCCCTGCTGGATGGTCTTCCTCAGCTTGATGATGCAGATCGGGAAATTTTGGATGTGGGAGTTTCAATGGAAGAACTTACTACTGCTGTTGGACAAATGGCTCCTGGCAAGGCTCCAGGTCTGGATGGTATACCTATAGACTTTTATAAACATTTTTGGACTCTGTTGGGAGAAGACTTGTGGGAGGTGCTTCAGGAGTGCACATTAGCAGGTATATTGCCATCATCCTGCCGACAAGCTGTTCTTTCCCTGATCCCCAAAAAAGGGGACTTGACCTTGTTACGGAACTGGGGCCTCATGTACAAAGACTTGCGTGGATTTCCTACTGAAAAGTGACGTACGGTCAAATCCAGAAAAGTGTGTACGCACAAAAAAATCCAGATGTATCAAACTGTGCGTACACCGGAATCCACGCACATTCCTTTTGTACATCACAATTAACGTGGAACTGAGCGCACGTGAGACACCTCCCCTGACACGCCTTCATTTACATATGTTAAACAGATGCAAATTACTTCCTGCATGTGTGAAGGACATGTTTGTTTGATCCCTGCGCGATCAGAAATGATTTCTAGATTCAGGAAAATAATGAATTTAATATAATATGAGTGAGGAAAATAATCCTAAGTAAGAATAGTAATAAAATGTGTTCATCACGCAAAGAACGAGTGATTGTGTGTCGGTATTTGTGTGTGCGCGCACCCTGCTTTGGTGCGCAACGGCTCATCCATTCATTCTGAGTGAAAATATTAACTTTGCGCACGAGTTTATTACCATAATTACTGTAAACACAGAGGAACTTAGATGTTTGGTAGAACATAGATCTTTGTTTATTTAATAGATGACATGAAGAAACGGGTCTGTGCGTCTCAGTGGAGACTTTTCATGACATGACGTGATGTTGGAGTCTCCAAACGCTGCGCGCGCCACAGCCTTGTGCGCAATCTGTTTGTCTGTGAAGCCTTTACTCTCCAACAAGTTATATATGGTGTACTTTCACGTGTCATTTT
>JBBPBX010055050.1:0-23239 GCA_038048925.1 Garcialebias charrua | reverse complement strand
AGTAGCTGCTGGCTTCCCAGTGTGTGTGAGTGTGTATTTGTGTTGTGTTTGTTTGCACCAGTAGGCATTAGGTGGAGTCACAGAGGTAGCACATGGGCAACAGGGTAAGAGGACAAATGGACAATGACATGTTGATGTTGTACTAAAAATGATAGAATTCCCCATGTGGGTAAAGAAGTCAGACTCTTGCTTTTAATGCCTCATGCACTCTGTCTATCGTTCTTTGTCTTCCTCTTCAACCCCTGAGCCCTGTGAATAGTGGCAGCTTCCACATTGGATCTAAAACTAGCTCAATCAGAGCCCCAGTTACCAGGCCCAGGGCACACCATCTGTAGCCCTCACAGTCCTTCCGCAGTGGTGTGTGTGATGTGATGGTGTTTTTTGTGTGTGTTTACTGCCATATTTACGTGTGCTTCCATTCACACACAAGTTTAGTGGCATGAGTGTATATATGTGTGTCTGTGAATTCAAACCACCATGCCTCAGCCTGTTAGTCTTGCTACTTACCAGGCTTAGCCAGATGAGGGCCACTCAGCCCTGATCTAATTCCTTCAGCTCTGGCAGCACTTCACTCCTGGCTCTTTTCACCTCTCAAGTGTGCATCTGTGACCTTGGCTGACATCAGAGGGGGTTAAACTGTGGACTTGGAGATGCAACCACAGTGATTGAGTTGTAAGCTAGTTTTTGGATCAGAGCTTTCGCACAGCCATCTGGGTTTTATGTGGGGCTCAGAAAGAGGTTATCCCTCTCTTTCTCCCCACAGCTGACCCTGGATCCGCTGTAATGGCAGAGAATTTAGTGGAAAGCATCCTCACAGGGATAGGTAGGGCTGAGTGTGGTTGTTTGTGGAGAGAAAATAATTTAGAGAGAAAACTAATAACGCTTTAATCCTTGTTACAACATTTCTGTAATCCTCTCTTTTTATTATGCGAAGAACTTCTTGTACCTTTTGTCTAATTGTTATCTTTGTGGCAAACTAGCTAAGCTTGTCTAACCAACTTTGATTTTTGTTTTTATGTATTAACCTAATAATCACTGCCATCTGATGACTTTAATTATGTGAGTAAATGTATGAATTGGGTTCAATGAAAGACTAAATTACCAATATAGCATCAAGTCAGAATGAAGGCCGTCACAAGCAGAATGCCTACAGTACCTGTTCAAGCTTCTATTTCAAGATGTAGAACATCATGCAGTGGGTGATTCATGTCATGTTCAATGTTTTAGGTTTTGTTGTAGTGTCGACCTTGTACGTAGTTTTGATTGTTGTTTTATGTATTCTGTGGTTTCTGTGTCCAGTTTTTCAGATGCTTTTCTTTTTATCATATTTTATTTTATGGTTCTGTTTTTCTTATTTGGTCTTGATTTTTCTTCTTACGCCCAGTTTGGATTCAGTTTGCTGATCATCACACCTGCCTTTTCTTAGGAAATACTCCCCTGTTTTTTCTTTTTTCTTTCTTTCTTTCTTTCTTTCTTTCTTTCTTTCTTTCTTTCTTTCTTTCTTTCTTTCTTTATTATTATTACCATATTGTCTTTTATTAGACCTTCTGTTGTATTTTGCCATGTCAAAGTAGTGCTGTGCCAAGCCAAGTTTTGTTTCTGTTACATTTATTTCTGGAATACTAATTTTCCCTTGGATCACTTGGAGTTTTATTTTGTTTGAAAGCAGTTATTTTTGGTTCTTCATCTGTCCATCTTCTAGCTGGTTATTGCACCATTTTACTCCTCCGTTTACCATGAATCAAGACTCTTACAACTAACCTTAAAACCTGCCCACCCTCTTATCCTCATAGTCAGGCACATACTCACTCATTGTTCTGCATTCCTTGACTCACTGTTTTAGACAGTTGCATAGTGTTTGGTGCACTGCCTCAGGGCCTAACCTGGTTGTTCTTTCAAACAAATTGCTGGGTGTTCACGATGTTGTTTTTTTTATGCAGAGGCCCTTTGATTGCACTATTTACTTAATAGGGTGAAACAAAACTTGTGTTCTCGCAGCAGGAGCACCAGGTTATGCAGAAGTTCAAACACCTGGCAGAAAGCAGTCCTCTGGCATGGATGCACACCGTACCTATGCGTATGCATGAATGCACACACTCACATGCCGAGATATGCTTGGCTGAATTTGTGACATTTTTTGTTGGTTTACTGAGAGAGAACATCAGTAAGTATGTCCTGTAGAGTAAACAGAGCAAAATAAGAGCTTTGCTGTTTACTTTTTGCGGAGACAAGTTTACAGATGTCTTCTGCTACTGTGTGCCACAAGTCTGCTTGTTAATTTAAAAGTTAGGTGGAAAAATAAGAACTTTGATGCCTTAATATCTTAAAGGATTATTACAATGTTCTTGTCAAATTTTACTACCTCAAAAGGCTATTGTAAATTTCCAATTAAGACATAACTTTGTTATGATTGATAAGTGTACAAGGCGTTCTGTTTTTTTTTTTTCTTTTATGTTCACTGGAATGTTTTGACGATCATATAATTGCCTCCACCTATTCCTGCCCAGTTGATGTGGTTGATAATTTATGACTGTTTTAGTGGGGCGTGATCGTTGTCTTGCGTTTGCAGAGTCCACTGATGTCATCTTATCTTGATGAATAGTGTCATAGGCGTGTTGACATTTTGTATTCAGTTGAAATAAAACGTCATGTTTATTCAGGTTTCCCGCTCTTGAAGACTTTCCTGTTTGCTCTTGTGCTTAGTTTAAAGAGAACACAAAATTTACGGTCTCTCACACCATTTATCTTGTAAAACAGTTTTATACACACAATTCTGAAACCCAACACCTCTTGTGCAACAGTTTAAAGCTTCTATCTCACAAAGGCTTGAAAGCTTAGCCCTACAGCCCCTGGAGCTAGAGCAATGACTTGTAACTAGTCCGTTTAAGTTACAATAGACTATAATTAGCTGGGTAAGTTTGCCTCACCATTGTCACTAGAAGACAGGTGGGAATTATGTCTGTGTTAGATTGGCCTTATCATGTGACTGTGGTCAGGTGTTGTCCAATTGCTTAGACCTACTGCTGTTGAAGCAAGACTCATCCATCATCCGCTTTATTGCACCATTCAGATGATGCCCACAAGGTGCTAACACTTGGCCAGGAGGGACTAAACATGTGAGGAAAGGGAGGGATAAAGTATTAAAATGATCGTTTTACAATATCACCCACAAAACAAGTTTTCACAGCAATGGCATGCAATTGCCTTGGAAAAGCAAGAGTTAGTGCTCCCAGTGCCACATTAACTATCTTCCTGATTCGCTAACAGCAGATTTACAGCTTTCCAATGCCGAGCTGTGAAAAAGTGCTATCACTTGCAGCTCATAACCTTTTTTACGCTCGCAATCAAGTCTTCTTATTGCTCCATTTTCTCCCAAGGGCTTTATAAATAAATGTCATCAGGAAAAAAATCTGTGTCTCTTCAGAACCAACTTGCATTGGTTTGGTCTGTAGCCTTATAAATGTTTCACTGCAGTGTTTTGTCACATTTGGTTTGTTGAGGAGATCAAGTTGAACCGTGTGTCCATTGTCATTCAGTGTTAATCACTGGTGTGTACCTGAGAAAGCTCATATTTATTTATTTACATTATTTATTTCACTTTCTTTACTTGTACTAAATAATCCTCTAGCCTGGCACATGTACTGTAGTTAGAAGACCAAAAGCCACAACTCTTCAACTTTGAGCAAATTATCTCCAATGCACACACTCTCACAGAAATACTCTGTGATCCAAACGCATGAGCACACATGGACTCAGAAGCCTCAGGGGGTGATCTGTCTTTTCACCCCTTGTCGGAAGAGTAAACGACCAGAAGGACTCTATCCATTTCTTCTGTTCCTGTCTCTTATATATGTATATATATTAAAACGGTTGTATTTGAAAATGTGCGCCTGTGTTGACATTACGCCACATTCCATCCCATAGCCTCGGGGGGGTTCATGGGTGTTCGGTAATTTGTTACACTGTTAAGCACCTAATGGATGTCCACCTGGTTTTTCAGACTAGTAGTTGCAGTTCTGGGGCTTGTCTTTTGTGCTCTTCAAGCTTGCAATAGTGCTTTATTACCTCCAATTATGAAGTCTGTTTAGAGGCTGCATTGTTCCGTGTGTTCTTTTTTTTTCTTCTTTTTTTTCTGTTACATCTGGTTTACCCTACTCCAGACAGGGCAGCCAGCCAGGCCACATCAAACACTTTGGGTGTGAAGCAGGCAGAGACTGCAGGTACAGCAAAACATTTCTGTTTCTGCCCTAGACTGCCTATTTACTGCACAAGCACCAGCACAAACTCACGATTGTGGCCTTACAACTACCTTGTGATGTCTGTAATGAGCCTTATTTGTTTCATGTGGTTTATTGAGTTACAGTATACAAACTTCAGCTGGTTAAAAGGAGACCTCACAGAGTGTGTGGAAGGGCCTATTCCACCCACAGGTACTCATGCACCCCAAGAGTCATTGTTGCCAGAAGCAGAAGAGCCACAGTGGCACGTGCATGGAGAGGTGGGAGTGTTAAAAATTCCAAGCAGCAACCACTTTGTCTCCTAACCTCATCTTGCTAGTGCTTTTTTTTTTTCTTTGTGGTTACCAGAATCATTCATTAAAGAAGGAAAGAGTGCATCAGATGTTAGTTTTATTAGCCTATGCTCCTTAGAGAAAATCAAAATGAAAGGAACATATGCCATGCATTTAAAGATACCCCCTCCCTCTCTGTCTTTCTTAACCACTATTGCCCACCTCATGCACAAAGTTTACAGTCAGCAGCTGTCTGGATACACAATAGCATTCGATTGATCCTAAAGAAACATTTAGGCCTCAACTCTGCCCACACTTTATTTCCTTCTGGATGCTTCAAAGCACTTTACATTTAACACTCAATGTGGCAGTGATTGGTATAGCATGTACTTGGGACACTGTTAAGGCATTTGTGGTCCTATTTGGACTTTCAACTCTGTGGAAGCCCCTGGCATTATGGTAAATGGTAAGTGGTCCACACTTACATAGCACCCTTTTAATATCTTCAGGTTCTGCATAGTTTCCTTTTAATTCATACACTCATACAGTGCTTTTTATTAGATAGTCTTCACTCTGTATAAAGCATTTATGCTCTCACTTACACACCAGTAAGCATATTGTTGGGCAGTAGGAATTATAGAGTCTTTCTTGGGCATGCTGCAATGGCTGAGGGTTGAATCCCTGATCCCTGATAGGAAGATGACCACCCTGCCTCTGAGCCAAGCTGCTCCAAAGGACCCTAATAGTGTACACTGAAATTCAAAGTTTGACGCCTTACAGGTTGAACCTGTAAGGTGTACTTACCTACATAATTATCCTTCTGAACTCAGATGGATAAATATGTAGCTCAATGAGGTCTGTCCATCTTCCTTTCTACCATTTTACAAAAAACAATGACACAAGAACAGATGTGCCAAGTTTCTAAATTTTGTGCACAATGTTTCATACAAACAGAACGTACATGGATAATAAACCTCAATCATTCTTATTTTCCCTTGAAGTATGACTGCATGCTGTACTTTAAGGGACATGCTGATTTATGAGAGACATATTTGTTTTTCTGACTTGTTTGATTGCATTCTCAGCTATACCATACCATACCATTTTATTTATAGAACACTTAAAACAGTGACAAGCTATAGGGGAATCAGGCTGCCAAAACAAAAAAATGATGTATATATATTTTTTTATTAAATAGAAGTTCACACCTGAACTGAATTCTAAAGTCACATGACATACAAGCAAAGCATGAGAAAATGGGTGACTAGAGGTGTTTTATTTCCTTTGATCAGCATAAACGTAATACAAATCAGACACTAACATGGCTGATTGATTTATGCTTACTAGGGGTGTAATGGTACACGTGAGTGTACCGAACCGTTTTGGTACGGCACGTTCGGTTCGATCCACGTGGGTACCGTTTCGGTCATTTTTTCACTCATTAATTTTTTTTAATGAGAGATTATGTGCCGCGGAACTCAAATTCCTAAGCGTGTTTCAGCACGGCACTATTATCTTGCAGCACGTAGCATTAGCAGTCTAGCATCTTGTTTCGATCATAGACATAAACTAGGGCTGGACGATATGGCCAAAATTTTTATCACGATATAGTTCTTAATTTCGGTCGATATCGATATAATTCGATATCGATATAAACAATATAAAAGCCTAAAAAAAACTATAAACTATACAAATAAATTAATGTTCTCCTTGTATTTGTATTTAGCCTCCAAAAAGATGGAAATCACCATCAAATAAACATAAACTTCTCAACCCAATAATTCTCAGTCGGGTCATCTGGACACTTTCTTTTTTATAGAAACGTTTCACCCTCCATCCTCCATCCAATTTCTATAAAAAGAAACTGTCCAGATGACCCGACTGAAAATTATTGGATTTGGTACGTGGATTATTGAGCATGAACTTTCTTGCCATAAAATTCTCAACTGTGTCAATATTAATAGTTTTAACTTTAAACATCTTTAAAATTTACAGCATTGAAATTCATAGTTAATTAAATAAAACTTTTGGGTGTTGTTATTTATAAGAAGCTGACATAGAAATCTCATGGAAATTACTTAAGAATAAAAATAACAAAATCAATTGCATTACTGTATAAAGTAAAATAGTTTTTGAATGACAAAGTTTTGAATATATTGAATAATGTAATGATTGTTCCATATTTAATCTGTTGTATTGAAGTTTGGGGAAAAGCATGTAAAACTATTACAAACCCTGTTTTTTTTGTTTTGTTTTTAAAGAGCTACAAGAATTATTAGTAGGAAGTGCTATGGTCACCCAACAAATATTTCATCAGTTTAAATTATTAAAATTTTATGATTTGGTTGAACATAGTATTTTACAAGTCATGTATAAAACTGAAAAAAAATTACCCCCCAAATATTCAATTAAAATTTGTTTAAAGTTATTAAACCCTGAAGGGAATGTAAATGTTTGTAAAACCTCCATTTAGGACTAGTTTGAAGGAGCTGAGTTGTAAATCAGGAAACAGGATTGTGTTGACTTGATATCACCATAAACATTTCTAAAACTATTTATATGTTTTAAAATATGATTAAATCAAAGTTGTTGGGAAGGTGTGGTGCAGGTGAAGTGAAGGTTGTTGTTTGTTTGTAGTTATTTTGTATTTTTTAAACAAGGGGCAGATATTAAAACACTATTTTCGTCTTTCTGCACATTTTCATTCAGTGTTTTTTCTTTTTCTGATGAATTTGTTTTATTTTGAATAAAAAAACATGCAACGCTGCTGGGGCTGTTTGTTTACGTTGTAGTTTCAGGGAAACGTTGGCTCAAACTTTATTGTTCTTCATCTTCTGACTCTCATCATATTATATCGAGTGGAAACTCTTCAGATTAAACAAGTTAGATGTTCCCACCGCTAGTTAGAACGACTTTGTCACGTTTTGAAAAATAAAGAAACCGAGGACTCGCTGCAGATGAGACCTGCAGTTTAACAAAACCGAACTACGTCCACACCGACGAATTAGTCTTTCCTCTCATCAGTGATGTCGTCTCTTTCTCTTCGCTTGTGAAACTTTGTTCAGTCACATTCTGACGGTCATGAGCACTCGTTTGACTCGTTTTGAAGCGAAAACTTAACGCGCTTTGGAGACTAGCTTAGCTTTTAGCCTGCTACCGCTAACGCCTGCTGCTGGAGTGAGCGCTGCGTAACAACGACGTCACCACGCACGTTTTGTGTCACAGCTTTTTCTGTCCGGGCGGGTTGTTGAAGCAGCCGCTCCAACCCGAACAGAAACAGAAAAACGTTGTAAAATCCTATCGAAATATCGAAAATATGCTTAAACTTCATATCATCGTTATTGAATAAAAGTATATCGCGATATTTATCGTTATTGAATTATCGTCCAGCACTAACATAAACAGTTTAAACGTAAACGTATTTATGTCTGTGGTTGCGGTTTCCTGTTTGGGAACATTATGGCTTTCTTGTTAAAAGTGAACAAATCCCAAGCTGTGTGAGGACGTTGTTTCATGGAGATTGGATCTGCAGCAGGCAACACGTCTAACTTGTTAACGCGCTTGAAACAACATTGTCCGAACATGAACGTCTCTTCTACAAGCAAGAAAAGCAGCTTTTTGCAAAGACCGATAGCAGCAGCATTTAAACAACCTTTATCGGTCCAGAGCAATAACACAAGCTGTAGGAGTTTTTAAGGCTCTGGATCTACGCCCGAATGTTGTTGATGCACCGGCTTTAAAGTTATTGAGCCCCACTACGACATCCATCACGTCATCACTTCAGCCAAAAAGTTCAGCACTTTATGAAAAAGCTAAAACTGATATTGTCAACAAGCCCTGGAGCCGATTAAAGCCCTGCCCTGATGATGATGATGATGATGATGATGATGATGATGATGATGATGATGATGATGATGATGATGATGATGATGATGATGATGATGATCAAGAGACTCAACCACCTCATAACAACTGTTCAAAAAGAGGTATTGTTCTTTCATTATACTTTGTAATTATCTAATTAACTTTTTTAAATTTAAAATTATAATTTTATTAACTCTTTTTTTTTTTACTTCTTTGTGTTTTATTTCCAGTCTGGGACAGAGATAGCAGCTGTCTTCTTCCTCTTCAGGAAAATCCACCAGAGATCACCTCCAGCTAAGATGTCTTCGATGACTGAACTCTGAACTTTTCCAGGGACAGTTGGGAGCAGGTCCAAGAAGAGGTTGTGAGTTATGAGGCCAAATACAGCCATACTGCAAAATTAGCAAAGCTGTACCTCTCTATTCCTGCCACCTGTTGTTAGTGAGCAGTTTTCTTCACCGCTGGAAATATTCACTGCAATTAGATCTCTGCTTTTGGCAGAAAATGTGGACAAGTTGGTCGTTTTGGCCAAAAACTTAAAACGATTAGTTAGATTGTAAACGGTCTTTTGCTGCTTATTGTTCTGGTCCTGACAGTTATTGTATTTATTAAGATTTTTTTATTATTGTTAGTATAGTTTATTTATTGTAAAGAGTGCAGTTTATTTAAAATATCATCCAGATGGGTCGCTTTTATTTATTTTTATACAAATGTATTGTTTACTTGGCATATTTTAAAAATAAACGTTTTGTAAGTCTTTATTTTTGTCTCTTTTTTTTTTGTAACGAAAATTGACCGAACCAAGCCCTCCTTGAAATTGAACCGAACCGAAATGTGATTTTAGCGTACCGTTACACCCCTAATGCTCACACTATCTTTATACAATTTTTATTTCTTAGTGGGGTTAAGTTCAATTGCAGGAAAAATATACTTTTTAAATAAATGTATGTACAGTAGCCATGCTAATGTGACTATGATCTACTTTGTATATCTTTATGTACTGTAAGTATGATGTATTAAACAACAACTTGGGTAGCCTAATTTTACTTCTACCTGTCGTAGAGCAAAAAGGGGGAATTGGAAATACCCTACATCCGTCCCTTCATCCATGCACTTTATGAGCATAACTTGAAAAATGAGTGTGATACTGACATCCATTTTTGTTTGTGAACTGTTAATACATCTAGGCAAAAGAAAGTTTCAAAATTGGGTTGCTATGTGAAAATCCAAGATGGCTGCTGCCAAAAATGTCAGTTAGTCTTGTGAGTCAGACAACTTGAAAAGTAAGTACCGTACTTTCTGCCCAATAAGTCGCACCGCCCTATAAGTCGCATCAGTCCAATTATGTCTAATAAAGTGGAAAAATCCATAAATATGTTGCTTCGCCCTATAAGTCGCATCTATTATGCGTCACCGCTGATGCGTCGCGTATGTTACGCGTCAGCGGTGACAACCCAGAAATGGTCACAGGAGCGTGCACGGTAGGACTTTAACAAGATTAACACTTAAAAACAATTATTTGTTTGCTGAAAATTATAGCAAAGATGTGTCTGAGCTGAACTTTTCCTTAATAAATGCACGTACCGGTCAAATCAGCTGAATTAAAAAAATTGTTTTGCTACGTGCCGTGGTGTTGCGAAGCGTGCACACGCAACGAGTGGATACGCTTCATTTCTTTAAAATTTAACAAGATATACACCTTAAAAAATGTATATGTTTGCTGACATTTTAGCAAAAGTGTTTCTGAGCTTAACGTTTCCTTAATAAATGCATGATCAGCTGGATTAAAAAATTTGTTCGCTACGTGCACCCGCACGGGTGGGAACGCTTCATTTCTTTAAAATTTAACAAGATATACACCTTATAAAAATATATATGTTATAGCAAAAGTGTTTCTGAGCTCAACTTTTCCTTTAAAAATTAACATAATGTTCAAATAAGCTGGATTTAAATTGTTTCGCTTTGACGTCTTCCAAACAGTCATGCACGCTACGAAAATAAATTATAAATAAATCAAATTTTTGGTCAAACATCTCCTAAAGCTAACTCATTGTAAATGTCCATCCAGTGATCACTTTCTGTAAGTTTCATCAAAATCTGACCTGTGGTTCTTGAGCTATTTTGCTAACAAACACTGAGCTAACAGTAGTTCATACCTCCAGAGAACAGGAGGCCGTGCCGCGACAGAGTGAGTCCGAGCAGAGGAGGCTTCTATCGGACACATGAGCTGGGAACGGTCTGTGGACTCTCTGGAAGTGTCAGAACTCCAGAGAGCAGGAGGCCGTGCTGCGACAGAGGGAGTCCGAGCAGAGAAGGCTTCTGTCGGACACATGAGCTGGGAACGGTCGGTGGACCCTAGCAGCCGAAAGTGGTACTGCACCCCTAGCGGCCGAAAGTGGTACTGCTCCACTTTTTTTTCGTCAGAATGAATGGAAACGGTCATATCTCAGCCAAAAATTGGTCTAAAAATATTGGAAAAAATCCCTAACTATGTTGCTTCGCCCTATAAGTTGCAGGACATGAAAATTAGTTTAAAAAAACCTGTGACTTATAGGCCTTAAAATACAGTAATCCTGACTTCTATTTTTTGTAGCTGCATCTAGTCATAAGAATTTCCCTGTCAAAAAACTGGGTTGCCACGTGAAAAATCCAAGATGGCCACCACTATATAAGTGACGTAGTTTGTATGTTGCTTGAAAGTATAGTTTCCTCAAATGGCTGGAGTGTCCGATGGATTGTTTGTTGAATACCCTCCCAGTTTAGTTCCAGTCCAGAAAAACACTCATCTCGAAAACTACAAATATTCACTACAGTATTCAAATCCCTCAGCGGTGGGGGGATAATGGCATACTGCTTGTTACATATAAAATGTCAGTCTCGTTTTCATTTATAGTTTGATTAAGGTACCAGTTCATACCTCCAGAGAACAGGAGGCTGTGCCGCGACAGAGTGAGTCAGAGCAGAGGGGGCTTCTATCGGACACATGAGCTGGGAACGGTCGGTGGACTCTCTGGAAGTGTCAGAACTCCAGAGAGCAGGAGGCCGTGCTGCGACAGAGGGAGTCCGAGCAGAGGAAGCTTCTGTCGGACACATGAGCTGGGAACGGTCGGTGGACCCTAGCGGCCGAAAGTGGTACTGCACCCATAGCGGCCGAAAGTGGTACTGCTCCACTTTTTTTCGTCAGAATGAATGGAAACGGTCATATCTCAGCCAAAAATTGGTCTAAAAATATTGGAAAAAATCCCTAAATATGTTGCTTCACCCTATAAGTTGCAGGACATGAAAATTGGTTTTTTTAAAAACTGTGACTTATAGGCCGTAAAATACGGTAATGCTGACTTCTATTTTTTGTAGCTGCATCTAGTCATAAGAATTTCCCTGTCAAAAAACTGGGTTGCCACGTGAAAAATCCAAGATGGCCACCACTATATAAGTGACGTAGTTTGTATGTTGCTTGAAAGTATAGTTTCCTCAAATGGCTGGAGTGTCCGATGGATTGTTTGTTGAATACCCTCCCAGTTTAGTTCCAGTCCAGAAAAACACTCATCTCGAAAACTACAAATATTCACTACAGTATTCAAATCCCTCAGCGGTGGGGGGATAATGGCATACTGCTTGTTACATATAAAATGTCAGTCTCGTTTTCATTTATAGTTTGATTAAGGTACCAGTTCATACCTCCAGAGAACAGGAGGCTGTGCCGCGACAGAGTGAGTCAGAGCAGAGGGGGCTTCTATCGGACACATGAGCTGGGAACGGTCGGTGGACTCTCTGGAAGTGTCAGAACTCCAGAGAGCAGGAGGCCGTGCTGCGACAGAGGGAGTCCGAGCAGAGGAAGCTTCTGTCGGACACATGAGCTGGGAACGGTCGGTGGACCCTAGCGGCCGAAAGTGGTACTGCACCCATAGCGGCCGAAAGTGGTACTGCTCCACTTTTTTTCGTCAGAATGAATGGAAACGGTCATATCTCAGCCAAAAATTGGTCTAAAAATATTGGAAAAAATCCCTAAATATGTTGCTTCACCCTATAAGTTGCAGGACATGAAAATTAGTTTAAAAAAAACTGTGACTTATAGGCCGTAAAATACGGTAATGCTGACTTCTATTTTTTGTAGCTGCATCTAGTCATAAGAATTTCCCTGTCAAAAAACTGGGTTGCCACGTGAAAAATCCAAGATGGCCACCACTATATAAGTGACGTAGTTTGTATGTTGCTTGAAAGTATAGTTTCCTCAAATGGCTGGAGTGTCCGGTGGATTGTTTGTTGAATACCCTCCCAGTTTAGTTCCAGTCCAGAAAAACACTCATCTCGAAAACTACAAATATTCACTACAGTATTCAAATCCCTCAGCGGTGGGGGGATAATGGCGTACTGCTTGTTACATATAAAATGTCAGTCTCGTTTTCATTTATAGTTTGATTAGGGTACCACTTGCAGTTCTTATGTCATTTACTTAAGCTCCACATAAAACAATTGATCAGTCGAAAGAAGATATTTTGTGTGTTGTTAGATGATGTCTTAAGCCAAACAGCCATGTGGTGTAGTCCCTTGTGGTTACAAATGACCTCCAGTAGTAATTTTGCTATAAGTGTTGTCTCTTATCTACATTCTTTGGGTTATTTTTCACTTGGCCTGACACAGTTGTGCATTTATCAGTGTAATTGCCGGAGTCGGAAGCACTGATGTTGTCTATTAAGCGGATTTCCACCCTGTTAAGAGTGGAGGGCCTTTTAATGTATGACCCTTTTCGAATGTAGTGCTACACAATTACACACTGACCAGAGATTGAGCGAGCTGATGATGCTGATGATTGCACTGGTGGTGATCTGAGGCAGCGATAATATTGGCCCACCCTGCACTCTTCTAACAAGCCATTCAGAGAGACTCAAAGAATGAAACAACAAAGTGAAACAGAGGTTAATCATTTTATTTACTTGTTTTTCTCTCTCCCTCTCACTCCCCTACCTTTACCAAAGTGATGGAGCTTGGACTGTGGAGAGGGAGTGAGAAATCGATAGGGAGCGCATTACAGTAAAACGTATTGATTACGAGACCTGTGAGCAGTGTGTTGGTCGCGGAGATGGTGGAATGATGCAATGCTTAAAGGAATTTATCCTTTGACTTTTACATTAACCTTTTATTGACTGCTTTGCCTGTCCATAATTAACACTCACTTTAGCTAAAGTGGTTAGTTTAAGCGCAAAGGGGACTTTGGCCCTTATTGCAGTGAGGGCTGTGGAGCTTTTTGCCCCAGTCACAGTTCAAGTGCACTGTGCTGCATGGAGGTAAAGGCCTCTGTGGAATAGAGGCGATAGAATCCTAGATACCTTTCACATTAGCATACCATTTGAGCAGGGGCCTGCCAGGCTATAAGGTTTCAGGGCAAATTGAAATGAGTGATTGTATTGCCAATCTTTCTTGACCGAAAGCCAGATGGGATAGTTAGGCCCATATCTGTCTGGGGTTAATCCATTGGAACAGCGTGGACTCACAAACACATTCCCTACCTCTTTAAAATCTCCCTCCTAGCACCACTGAACAGAACACTCACTCACATGCACACCTCTTTGTCTTTGACCTTAACTTTGTGGACGGCTCTGCCATGGGAAAGTCTTTTGGTGAGCCTTGTTTGTACGCCACTGTGGCTTACACAGAATATCTAGTGAGAGCCCTGGAGAGCTTAAAGCACCTCGCTTGGTATTGACTTTTTGTTTGGGTCCATTTTAGCAGTCAAAGGACAGTATTATGATAACAGTGGCAGACTGTGTAAGTGTGTGCTGAATTACCTTCACCATATTTTCTTTGATAGTATTCTAGTCCTGATATCTTTAAATCTTTGGTGGACCCCGAGCTTTCTATTTGCAATATAAGACTGCAGTTTTTTTTGTCATATTAATGGAATAGCCCTGCTGAAGATGACCAACCTGTTTTTTATGGCATGTGTAGTGGACTTACCCAGGGAAAAAGAAAATAATCCGTAAATACTTTTCAATCTGAATAAGTAAATAATTAAGGATAAAGAGGTCAGTATTAATATTGACCTCCTATCATATATCCTACACATGACCCGAAAAGGAAGAAGCGGGTAAAGATGGATGGATGGATGGACAAATGGATGGATGGATGGATGGACCCTTTCTTTATGAGTCAGGGCAGCAGAAAAAAGGCAAGTGTTTTCGCTCACGGCTCTATTGCACGAATACCTAATCAGACCCAATCAGAAGCCTGGGTTCTCTTGAATGTTATCTTTTAGCTGATGTCAGCAGATTCTCACTGTGTATGTGTGCATGTGTGTGTGTGTGTGTGTGTCTGTGCGCTGTCTGGGTCAGTTTGTACTTACACACTGGGTAGATTCATATGCTAGCCATGTCCTCCTTCTCCTTCTCTGAAGTGGTGCTTCCTTTAATTCGCTCCCTAAATAAATGATGAGAACATTTAAACACACGGCTCGTCGCAAAGCCCCAAGGTCGCCTAATCGTATTATTTATGAAGTGATGTGCTACATAATGGTACTTAGTGCATGTTAACAGATGCTATTATCAGGCCCTGATCCAAAGCGCCAAAAGATATATTGGACAGTGGATGTTAATGCTGCTCCTCACCACCATAATGCAGCAGCTCTTTAAAGGGCTAACCGCACCAAAAGGCAGCACTTAGGCCCAGAGCCAGTTCAACATTAAGTGGATCCGGAGAAAATATATTACAACAAATTGTGGCAGCCCCCGGCTGTCCCCTAACAACTTTAACATCCCCTCATCCCATCCATAACGTGCCCACCCCCTCCACCCATACCTTTCTCTTTGTCTCTTTGTGCCCTTTCCATCCCCTCACTCGCTCGTTGGCCACGAGGTGGTAATAGTTGTGTGTTTGTTCACACGTGAAGGGCTTGCTCGAGGTTTTTTTTTTTTTTTTTTAGGGCGTTTTAGTGTAAAGAGATATGACAGGCACACTAGCATAATGACTTAGTGGGGAATAAAACTCTTGTAGCTCAGGAAGCCATGGCTCACCCTCACACAATACACACACACACCATACAAATGCCATCTTCAACCTCTCCCACTTGCACCTCTAGGCCAGGGGTCACACTCGTCTGTCAAGAGGCAGAGGGAGCGCAGATTTACAGTGACAGCAGAGAGAAAAACTGTCACAGCAGTAAATATTTACACAGGTCTGACAAAAGATGTGGCCAAGGTCTGCAGTCGGTTCATAATACTGGAGAAATTGCATCTGGCCCTGGAAATATTAATCTCACAACAATTATGCAGTTACATGGTAAGCTGGTTTTTAACAAGTGTGTCATGACTACAACAACAGTGATGAAAAAGCCTTTGTGAATGGGACATTACAGGTAGTCCCCGACTTACGAGCGAGTTCCGTTCCTCCGAGGCGCTCGTAAAGCGAAAATTCGTAACTTGGAACGGCCGCCACGTGTCTCGTAAGTCCGGAATTTCGCTCGTAAGTTGGAACGGTTTTGCTAGCGCGACTACAAACACTCGTTTTTCATCGAAAAACTGCTTACGAGTGCATAAAAATGATCGGAAACGTGTGTCCACATGTTTAGCTAACGAACTGTGGTGAAAAAACACAGAAAAACTCGGTATTTTTTGCGTTTTTTCCAAAAATTCGCCAGCTCGTAAGTCCGGAACCTCGTAGGTCAGAGCGCTCGTAAGTCGGGGACTACCTGTAGTCAGTAAACATACTAGTTTTTGCATCACTTTAACACTGTCAGTGACTTGTGACTTTGGAAACTCCTTTCTGACTTCATTGTCTCAGTTTCTCTCAGATCTGTTTAGTTCACTGAAACTTCCTAAAAGAATTACAGTATACATAGTTCCCAGACACGCCCCCAGTATTGAGCAATACCGGTTTCGGCACCACATCTAAAGGCAGAAAAGGCAAGATGGCGACCTAGCAGACGCGAACAACCAGAGCAAATTATGCGGACAAAAACACTAGCTACCACAGCTTCACCAAGGAACAAGAGCAAAATGGCAGTGGTCGGAGTTAAATGAGTTTGAGAAAGAAATCATGGCAGACGAATCAGACAACTTGTCACAACTAGTCACAAAGTAGTTACTCTGATATCATTAATTATTTAAGTACTACGAGGAGTGCACAACGGCTTCACAGCGCAGAGCTTCACAGCTTTAAATCCAAAAAAGATGTGTAAACTGTCTCAATCATATCTAACCAGCTAAATAAAGGTTTAACTAAAATAACACACAGCCAACACAAACAGTCCAAGCTGAACACGGACCAGAACCAGCACTTTGAGTGTTACCGTGTTGGAAGTTAGCATGTTGTTAGCCACTGGAGCGGAGGGTCCGTCGAGCTCAGGTCGCACGGCGTGGATCCGTCGCGGCCGCGGGGGCACGTCCCATGGGACCGACGCGTCGCCCGCACGACTTGGCTCCCGTCCTCCTTCTCCCACTGGGACGGTCTCCCCGCCGGTCCCGGTGGACCGTGCGAGACCGTGAGGAGGCCGTTGTCGCGTTAGCGAGATGCTAAGCTAACCACATCAAGACGGTGTTGCTAAATTATGAAAAAAAAAAAAAACAGCTCTAACACACAGACAGTTGTACTCTAACATTGTTCTGACATAGTTTCACAAAATGATTTATGTAGAATATTTTGTTTACCGGCCAAAAGGACGACGTCTTCCAGAGCAGATCCGAGCCAGACTCAGAGAGAGGAGGGGCTGCTGTGAGCTTCTCCGATGAGATAAATCCTTCACGTTTACTTTTTTTTGGATTAAGTGAAACCTGCGCGTTGCCCAAACGTCTACCCGACTGAAACACCCACTGACACAACACGAAGTAACCATTGCAATTAATTAGAAATTAACAAAAAAAACAACGTGAAAAATGGACATCCATTAGAATGCGCTCCAACTGCTGCTTTGCCTTCCTGTGGGAGGGTCAAACAGGACAACCCACAGATTGACGTCACATGGGAACCAGAGGCGGCTCCAGGGGGGAGCTAGGGGGTGCTATAGCTCCCCCTGGAAAAGTCACAGCACCCCCTTAGCACCCCCAAGAAAATATCAGATTATTTTCTTTTTCATCTGAGTTAATATTCTTTAACATGTGGTTGTTGTGATGTTTTCCTTGCAAAACACAACTAATAATAAATAAATAAAATCAGTGATTATATTGAGTAAATAAAACAATCTGATCCACCAGCTGAAGCTCAGAAAGATGAGTGATGCTCTCAACACTGACACAGTAAAGCCTCGGATATAGTCGCGCTTTGGTCCGCAAGCTGGAGCGCGCGTGCTGCGCGCGCACTGTGCATGCGTTTATAGTGTGGCACGGCAGCGCATGGCAAAGTGCTGTTCTTTTACTGACCAGCAGGTGGCAGTACCCTCTAAAACCTGTGCATATGTTGCAAGAAAGGGTGTAGAAGAAGAAATCTACCGTAGAAGAAGAACTGTTTGAAATCACACAACAAAAACAAATAGCTTTCCGCTCGCTCGGGGAATTTAAAACATTTGAATCACATAAAAAACATTCCTCCATGCGTCGCGACGCCGTTTCCACGACCACAGCGGCGCAGACAGTTGCAGATTCTGGCGTGAAGGCTGTCGGGGAGGTCCCTACCCGACCTGTCAATCAATTCGGCGCGCGCGCTAGGCTTGCGGAGCTTCAAAATTTGGGAGGTGCACGACCACGCGCGAAACCAACGCGCTGGCCAAAGCGCGGGGGCGGGGACGTCGCGTTTGCGTCACTTTGGCCGCGCGCCCTATGCGACGCGTCAACTATATCCGAGGCTTTAGGAGCAGAAACTGGTGACATGATGCCTCTGGTTATGCCATTTTTAGCTAATGCAACTTGATAAATCATTTCCTGGCTTGTAGTGTTAATAAATGATTTTATCTGATCACTTTAAATAACTACTTTCAACCAAAATCCAAAATAAACTGTTCATTAAAATAGTCTAACTGTATCTGAATTCATGCGTGTATAAAACTGAAATAATTCCTGTTCAAAAAGTTAATTTTGCCTTAGACAAGAGAATTAAGCCTTGACTGGTTCATTATTATTATCACTGAAGTAGAATATATTGATAAAGTTGTTGTTGGTCAGTAAACTGACCAGACGGTGTCCCATTTTAATGAATGAAAAATAAATAAAACAAATGTAGTGGGGCTGAGATGGAAAAGGTGTCACCCTTCTTCCTCCATCTCACTCTTCGTAATGGCTACAAGCTTCTACCCTGAGTTTGTTAGACTCATAAACCCCTAGTCAGGAGTATCACAGTGAAAGAAAAATCACTGTAATACCATTTGGTTATGTGCTGCTGATCTCATGCTGCTGATCTATTTCATGTTGCTGTGTTCACTCATCCTCATCTGCTCACACAGACTCATGTTCGTGCTGCTGTTTGGTGCATTGTTTCGTACTAGTAGTGCTTAATTTTAATTCAGGTCTCGGATCTTTTCACCGATTTTCGTTACAATTTGTATTTTTGTTGGATGTAACTGGGACCATGTGTACATAGTTTCGTTCCACCTTATGTACCACATGTGATGTGAATGACAGTAAATACACATTGACCTTGAAAACTGAAAGAACAAATGATCCTTCGTAGCACCCTCAGTAAAATGCTTAGCCCCCCCTTAGCACCTGCAGAAAAATATCTCTGGAGCCGCCACTGATGGGAACTATGTATAGAAAAAACAGAAACATACAAGTGTACAAAACCAAGAACTTAAAAAGTTATCCAGTTCTACATTGTTCTATATTCTCTCCTGGACTAATTACACCTATATGTTCTGGGCCCTATTTCAATGATTCTAGCTGCGAGTTGTATTAAACAGAGTTTTGTGGTTATACAAACATACCAAGCTGCTCACAAACAAAACCATTTGTTTTTAGGAAGATCTCTACACACAGATACCTCACATAAAACTGACTAAACATCTTGGCCTTTCTGACTATATTATATCTCTTTTCAGTTAATATAGAGTGACAAGCTTGACCAATCTCTGTTTTTTCTTCACCTAGCAGACCACTGGTTATTGAGTATTACTTTGTACTTACTTAAATTACTATTATATTTTATTCATATATCACTTTACATGCCAATTTTTCCATTTTCATGCATACATGGGTGATAAAAAAAAGTATAATTGTGAATTATCTGGACAAAACATAATCACCAGTTAACGGTTTTGTGAGAAAGCTGCCCTGACACTGACGTGTGTTTCCACCAGTTGGTTTTGATGGGTAGGAGGAGTTAATGGGTTTGTGTGTTTCCTGTGTCCTGTCGCCTCAGGTGCCACTCGAATCTGGCCCAGACGTTATCCCCCGAGGAGGCCCCAGTGGATCGACCCTTTTGGGGTGTGGATGACCCCAACATGCCTCTGCCCTTTGATCTGGCTGACATCATCAACAGAGTGGAGTCACTGCTGTGGAGGTGGGCCCAAGATATTCAAGTTTAAAAAAATATTCCAACATGTATGCAATTTATATACATGCAAATAAAGGTACCAGTGTACTTAGGCCACACAGTATTTGTTGACAAGGTGTTAATTTTGATTAATCAACACTCACAATTAATTTATTAGATTATCTATTACTGGTTTTTGTTGTCCATAAATACAAAAACAACAAACCCAACACACACACAATACAGTACCTGTGCCTTTTGAGGAGCAAACTTATTGATTTATTGCTGAAATATATTGTAGACTTAAGGATCAGTATCATTTGCAGTGGTGGACAAAAACAACAGATTATCTATTATCAAACATAAAAACATTTACCTAATTGTTGTAGTTGTGAACATTGTATCAAAAGTAAATGAGAAATGTTATAATTTCACATTTTCAGTATTTGTTGTTCTATATGTACTTTTCCCAGTTTTGTTGTTGCTGTTGTTTTTGTTTGTTTTGTTAGTTTTAACATCCTAAGCAGTAAATAGACATTTAAAGTATGATATGAATAATAAAATAAATAAAATAAACATATACTGGTATATAAAATGCCATAGATTAGATAATACTTGTATTTCATAGTACCAAATATTACAAGCCAAATACAGGTAGTCCCCGAATTACGAGCGCTCTGATCTACGAGGTTCCAGACTTACGAGCTGGCGAATTTTTGGAAAAAACGCAAAAAATACTGAGTTTTCATGTGTTTTTTCACCACAGTTAGTTAGATAAACATATGGACACACGTTTCCGATCATTTTTATGCACTCATAAGCAGTTTTTTGATGAAAATAGAGTGTTTGTAGTCGCGCTAGCGAAACCGTTCCAATTTACGAGCGAAATTTCGGACTTACGAGAGACATGGCAACCGTTCCAAATTACGAGATTTCCGGTTTACGAGCGCCTCGTTGTAACGGATCTCGCTCGTAAATCGGGGACTACCTGTAATATGTTGTCACAACACTAGCCCTAGTTCTAAACTCTTGTTTGTGTGAACTCAAAACAGTTTAAACTCATTAAACTTAAAGTTGCATTTTAAAGGTTCAGTCTGCAGTTTCTGTAGAACTGCAGCACTTAGAAAAAATTTCAACAAGCAAAGCATTCTGATCCCTCCCCCTCAGAGCCATATATGGCTCTGCCCCCTTGTGGTCTGTTAAAATTCAAATTCAAGCTCTGTTTTTATTGGCTGATTCAAATTCAAGCTCTGTTTTTATTGGCTGATTCAAATTCAAGCTCGGTTTTTATTGGCTGGTTACAAACTTTGTTTTTATTGGCTGGAAAATGGCGGGTCACTTTTTCTTTTTAGAAATGCTTATTTACCACCTGGAGAAGCAAGGGGACAATATTTTTTTTTTTTAGTTTTTTTCAGAGATTACCTCTCTAACATCAATCTAGTGACAGAGTGAAGAAATATGTTAAAAATATATTGTTAGAAAAGTTACATATAGCAGCTTTAATCACAATTTCATGCCAAAGTTTTTTTTTTTTTTTTTTACGAAGAACTTCATTAATATTGGCTCAGAGATACAAGAAAATATAATTTGATGATTGTGCATGTACTTTTTCAGGATGTGAAGGAAAGCTTGATGATCCGAGGAGACCCCGACAGCTTCTCTCAAAGGTTGGCATGTCAGCTGAGAGGACAGACCACTGATGATACATGTGAATCCACCAAGATTGAATTCTTTTGAAATTGGGACATCTTCATCCTTCTCCACCTACTTCACCTTTCTCTACTACCCTTGCGGACCCCAACGTTTTCATCACCCCCACGACTTGGACTTGGCTGGAAGGAAACCAGACCACCGTAGATTCTGCATAGTGCTTCAGTAACATGCTAACAATGCAATACTTAGCATCAAGCTACTAGTACTCCAACGATTATTGAAACGTATTGGGAACCTGCATTTCAGTGTTAGCATCCATTGTGTGACTATTTATTATTTCTGTGTTGCTTAATCTCATGTAACCCAGTCATACCTTTCCCCAATGCGTCGAGTTCTCTGCAGTTACAGTACAGTACTGTATACATACAGTAGTACCTATATGCTTTCAGCTTGTCACAGTGTTATAATACAGTATAGAATGGTAAGAAAAGTCACTTTGCTCACATGGTATTGCATTTTTCACTTGTGAATAGAGTAACCGATTTCCGTGTGTTTGGAAGTGGAATGAGCTTGAAGAGACCAAAGACGAGACATTGATAAGAAAGTTCTGAATGTCACCCAGTAGAAAATATGAAGAACGTGTCATGTTTGTGGTGCAGTGGTGTGCTTGTGCCATTTTTGTCATGAGAAAGTGTGTTTGTTGAGCATACCGGTATATTTAGCCATGGGAATAGTGATCAGTCGTCGACCTATGTGTATTTTTTGTGTTTGTTTTTGTGTACGTTTGCTTGTGTGTATTTTTTTCTCTCTCACACATACCTACATGAAGATCTGTATGAATGTTAGTGTGTGTGTGCCTGTAAGGATGCATACAAGTTGTTTGTTCTTGAAGAAGTTCATATGAAGAAACAGTCTTACAGTGGAGCCCCCAGCCCATCTACCCCCACCCCCCACCCCCTCCTCAGCCTCTCTGCTCTGATGAAAGGCAGCGCTGATAGAATGACCTGGAACACAACCACCGTTTCTCATAATTACAGCTGTTCAGTCGCTTTTAATTACTCTTAAAGCGTGTAGAGCACCACGTTCCCCTGTAATGCTGCAGGCCATCCGAGTGAGCGAGAGAAAGATCCGGAGCTTCTGACAAAATCCACTTTCAAAAAATATATAAATAAAGCTTAAAGACGGTGCAAAAAAACGGGGGCCGACGTCAAAGCGTTGTAGCAGCTCTACTTGTTTGATTTCTCTATCTAGTTCATAATGAAGTAGAGATGCTGTTTACTATTAAAAATGCAAAATGCACTTTTTTTGCCCTTTTTACTTCTGAGCTTATTTTTTTGCAAGATGTTAATGGTTGCCAAACGCTGTTCTTCTTACTTCTTTGTCTGCACCTTTGTTCTTTGTTATTGTCAGAGAGATTTATTTGTAGATCAGAAGTAGTGTTGACTTGCTTGAATCACTCTGTGCTCCCTGCGCCTCAGCTTGTCTATCTGAAGCAATACGGATGGCAGTAAATAAATAAAAATGTGTTTTATCCAACAGCCTGTGTCCTCCTCTTTTTTTTGTATCATCGCAAGCAAATAAAACTTTTCTTCATGTGTGATAGTTGATTGATTGTAATTCCCATGTACGACCTGACATAACTAGCCAGCCAATGCATTGAGACACTTTTGTGTTTTTAAATAGAAAGTCAATCTTTAGAATCTCAGTTTTTGAGCTAAATGAACAGCTTTTTAATTTTTTTTATTAAGATCCATGTTTATTTCTGATACGGAAAGGCAGGTGATAATTATTTTGTCTTTGTGAGTGTGAGTGAGTGGGTGA
>JBBPBX010055049.1:0-14058 GCA_038048925.1 Garcialebias charrua | reverse complement strand
GAGAGAGAAGTCTGGGCCTCCCTACTTAGGTTGCTACCCCCGCGACCCGACCCCGGATAAGCGGAAGAAAATGGATGGATGGAGTTTTACTTTTGGTTTGACGGCAGAAACAGCGGCAGCTTGACGGGAGCAGTGGAAACATATGGGGAGACCTTATTGTAAACGCTCTGGACCAGGTTCACGAGGCAGACCGGACTGGACCGAGGCAGAACCAGCGAAGCAGTGGAAAAGTAAACGCACTGGACCAAGGATGACGGCGATTTTACGTAATAATACAGCAGATGGACCAAGTTTTACATCATAAACAAATAGGATGGACGAAGGAAAACGGCTTCCACCAGCTTTCCAATAGGAAAATAACTAGTTTTTCACTTCATTATGGCTCCAAATGTATGTGTTTTTTTGATAATTATGTAGGGTACTGTGTTAGGATGGGTTAAGTGCTTGGTAAAATACAGTACTGTACGTATATGGTTCAGTTTGTTCGTATATTCTGACTTACGTCGAAATTTGGGTTACGACGCCATGTAGGAATGGAACTCCGTCGTAAGTCGGGGACTACCTGTCGATGCATATGCACCCCCCCTCCCACACACACACACACACACACACACACACACACACACAAACAATACCACCAACTCTTGTAAAGTTATATCAGTGTTTATATGTTCAATGTGATTAATCAAAACCAGTTAAATGTTATCATTGTTGCTCTTTATTAAGAAAATCAACATGTCACATTTCAGGATCTGATTATTATAGACACAAATTACATGTTCACTAATGAATATTTTGTGGCGGACCACTAGGGGACTCTACTCACACCCAGTGGACCGAATGTGTTACCGGATGTTTTATTGTGAAAGGTCCAGAGGACCGGATGTTGTATTGTGAAAGGTTTGATATATAAGGCGTTTTTTGGGTGCTTACCGCCAGAATTGTAGGAGTTGATTAAAGTGAAGTTCTGCATCCCGTCTTCTGTGTCGTCTCTTCACCACCTCCTACACTGGTGACCCTCGTGAATTGAACATGTCGACATCTGACGCTCCAGCCAGCTCTCTTCAGATGTCTGCTGCTGTGGAACCTCCACAGGCGGCCCCGCTCGCTTTTTCGGTGGCCGTTAAAATCCCGGACTTCTGGCTGCACGCCCCTCCATCGTGGTTTGCCCACATCGAATCACAGTTTGCTCTTCGCGGGATTTCTGCAGACGACACCAAATACCACTATGTGGTCGCCTCGCTGGATCCGCTGTCCACTCGGCGAGCAATGAGCCTGCTCTGGGACCCTCCTGCACACGGAAAGTACGCCGCCCTCAAGCAGCTCCTCCTGCGGCGTTACTCACTCTCCGACGCGGAGCGCGCTGAGAAACTTTTTTCCCTCTCCGGTTTGGGCGATGGCTTGGCTCTTGAGCTGATGGAGAGCATGTTGTCCTTGCTGGGATCAGAAGACTGTGGGTTTCTCTTCCTCCACCTCTTCCTCCGCCAGCTCCCGGCTTCGGTGCGCACGGTCCTGGCCAACTCCCCGCTTCTGCAGCAGAGAGATTACCGCTCGCTGGCCGAAGAAGCCGACCGCATCCTTCTGGCTACGAGGACCTTCGCGGTCCAGGCGGCGGTCCCCGGATCTCCAGCAGCACCTCAGCTTCAAGCAACGCCCTCAGCGCCGGACGAGCCATCGGTGGTAGCAGGGGTCGCTACCCGCAGGCGGACAGGAGCCGCCTTTTGTTTCTACCACCAGCGCTTTGGCGCCAAAGCACGACGGTGCATCCCGCCGTGCAGCTTCAAGCCGCAGGGAAACGACAACGCCAGCGCCCGCTAGCAGCCGCGGCCGTTGGCGACAAGGAAAGGCTGCTTTTCATCGAAGACTCGAGGTCGGGGAGGCGGTTCCTGGTGGACTCTGGTTCGCAGAAGAGCCTCGTTCCCCCGACTGGCTCCGACAGGTTGGCAGAAGGCTGCGGGCCGTTGCTAACCGCGGCTAATGGCTCTCCCATCAAGACGTTTGGTGAAAGGTTGGTGACTGTTTGTTTCCATGAACGGGACTTCCAGTGGAACTTTGTTGTAGTTGCTAGCTCAGTTCCTATTTTAGGGGCTGATTTTCTTTGTGCTCATGGACTCCTCGTTGATGTTGCTAACAGACGTTTGATCGACGCAGTGTCTTTTTCATCACTGCCCTGTGCGACGCGAGGAGCTGGGCCATTAATGCATGCTAACTTTTTTGCTTCGGGTAACGTGTTTCAGCGTTTATTGTCTGAGTTCCCCTCACTGACTGTTCCTAATTTTGCTAACACAAACACTAAACATGGGATCGAACATTTTATCCCCACAACGGGCCCCCCGGTTTTCGCACGTGCACGCCGCCTCGATGCTACTAAGCTAGCAATCGCGCAGGAAGAGTTTGCTAACATGGAGCGTTTAGGCATCGTGCAACGTTCAAACAGTCCGTGGGCCTCCCCCTGCACATGGTGCCCAAGGCAGACGGCAAATGGCGACCATGTGGGGATTTCCGCCGCCTTAATAACATCACAGAGAACGATCGTTATCCCATCCCCCACATCCAGGATTTTTCAGTGCACCTGGCTGGGACCTCCATTTTTTCTAAAGTAGATTTAGTACGGGGGTACCACCAGGTTCCTGTGCATGTGGAGGATGTCCCTAAGACCGCTGTTATCACGCCTTTTGGCCTGTTTGAGTTTTTGCGCATGCCTTTTGGTCTTAAAGGTGCAGCACAAACATTTCAGCGGTTGATGGATTCAGTCCTAAAGGCTGAGTTAGACTTTCGCTTTGGTCCGCAGGCTGGAGCGCGCGCGCCGCGCGTGCACTCAGCCGTGCGGCAAAATGAATTTATAGTGTCGCCTCTGTATTTATGGTTGACGCACGGCGGCGCATGGCAAAGTGCTGTTCTTTTACGGACCAGCAGGAGGCAGTACCCTCTAAAACCTGTGCATATGTTGCAAGAAAGGTGTAGAAGAAGAAATCTACCGTAGAAGAAGAACTGTTTGACGTCACACAACAAAAACAAATAGCTTTCTGCTCGCGTGCTGAACTGTTGTCTTTATTTGCGGTTTTAATGCATGGAGTCAGCGGAGGAGAAAGCGATCACGTGACTTTTGGCGAAAAAACAAAAGAAAAGTCCGACTCCAGATCAGGAATGAAGGATAATTTAATACATTTTGTGTCACAAAACATTCCTCCATGCGTCGCGACTCCGTCTCCACGACCACAGCGGCGCAAACAGCTGCAGGCTCCGGCGTGAAGAGGGTGAAGGCTGTCGGTGAGGACCTGTCAATCAAATCGTAGCGCCCACCGCGCGCGCGCAGGGCTTGCGGAGTTTCAAAAATTCAGAGGTGCACGGCACGCGCTAATCCCCTGCGCGGGGCCAACGCGCAGGGGCGGGGACTGTGAAATTGCGTCACTTTTGGAGCGCGCACCCTCGCGCGCTGCGCGGCGCGTCAAGTATGAATCTAGCTTTAGGGGACTGTCCTTCGTATTTGTGTACCTGGACGACATCCTTGTGGCTAGCAGCTCGGCTGAACTGCACATGTCCCACCTCCATGAGTTTTTTCAGCGCCTGGCAGCACATGGCCTGATTGTAAAACAGCGAAATGCCAGTTTGGGTTGCCAGTCGTTGACTTTTTGGGCCACCGCATTTCTGCCAGTGGTGCAGTCCCGTTACCAAACAAAGTGCAGGCGGTGTCCGATTTTCCACAGCCCCAGTCTGTTAAAGCGCTACAAGAATTTTTGGGAATGGTTAATTTCTATAACCGTTTCCTCCCCAGGGCAGCACAACTGCTGCGTCCGCTCTATGGAGCGCTGAAAAAGAAAAAGCCCAACGACAGCGTGGACTGGACACCAGAACGCCTACAGGCATTTGGTGATGCTAAAGCTGCACTGGCCACTGCTGCCCTTTTGGCCCATCCATCCCCAGCGGCGCAAATAGCTTTAACAACCGACGCATCTGATGTTGCGGTGGGGGCTGTGTTAGAACAGCAGGTTTCCGGGGTTTGGCAGCCGCTTGCATTTTTCAGCCGTACGCTGCGGGACAATGAGCTGAAATACAGTGTTTTTGACAGAGAGTTGCTGGCGCTTTACCTGGCCACACGCCATTTCAGGTTTTTCCTGGAGGGCCGCCAGTTCACTGCATATGTTGACCACAAACCCTTGGTGTTTGCTATGTCGAAAATTTCTGACCCCTGGTCTGCTCGCCAGCAACGCCACCTCGCAGCGGTGTCTGAATTTACTACAGACATTCAGCATGTGGCTGGAAAATCCAACGTGGTGGCCGACTGTCTCTCCCGGGTGCTGATCTCTCCCGTGTACGTTGGCATCGATTTTTCTGCTATGGCTGCGGACCAACGTAGCGACGCAGAAATACTCGAGCTCCAGTCCGGGCCCACAGGCCTCGAGTTGGAGGAACGGCAGGTGAATGACGGAGGTCCTCTCCTGCTCTGTGATGTTTCTACTGGCAGGCCCCGCCCTCTGGTTCCAGTTTCATGGCGACGCCGCGTTTTTGATTCTTTACATTCCCTTTCTCATCCAGGTGTTAGAGCCTCTGTGAAACTGGTCAGTTCAAAGTTTGTTTGGCCCGGTCTGCGTAAAGCAGTTAAGGAGTGGGCAGCAGCGTGTGTCCCATGCCAGCGTGCTAAGGTTAACAGGCACACCAAAGCACCTTTGGAACCTTTCTCCATTCCTGGTCGGCGGTTTGACCATGTGCACGTAGACCTGGTGGGCCCTCTGCCTCCATCACAAGGTTTTACTCATCTGCTGACTATGATAGACCGGACCACCAGGTGGCCTGAGGTGGTTCCTCTGACATCCACAACATCTGCAGTGGTGGCCCGGGCATTTTTGTCTACCTGGGTTGCGCGTTTTGGCCCCCCTTCAGACATTACATCGGACAGGGGCCCGCAGTTTGTTTCTGAGCTTTGGTCTACCATGGCCAAGGGTCTGGGGACTAACGTTCACAGGACCACCGCTTACAACCCCCAAGCTAATGGTTTGTGTGAACGGTTTCACAGGTCATTGAAAGCTGCACTGCGTGCTGCATTGACCGGTGACAACTGGATTGACCGTCTTCCCTGGGTTTTGTTGGGTTTACGTACCGCAACCAAAGAGGACCTGAGCTCTTCCCCGGCTGAACTGGTTTTCGGTCAACCTGTGCGCGTCCCCGGTGAGTTTTTACCTGAGGTACCCTCACCACAGTTTGCTCCACCGTTGCTCCATTTTTCACCTCAGGAGGCCCCTTTTCGTGTCCCCGGCCCGGTACACCATTGTTTACCGCAGTCATTTGTCCCTAAGAGTCTGGAGTCCTCTAAATTTGTTTTTGTCAAACACAATGCACACAGGACACCACTACAGCCTTTGTATGATGGACCGTTTCGGGTTCTTCAACCAGGTCCAAAACATTTCCTTTTAGATTTAGGGGGTCGTACTGAGACTGTCTGTATCGATAGGCTTAAACCAGCTCATGTTGTGTCAGATGATCAGGTTGTTACGGCCCAGGCTCCTCGCAGGGGCAGACCTCCATCCACATTGTTAACGGACTGCTGTCCCCCTGCCAGAGACTCTCAACGTCCATTGGAGCCCGAATCTTCTGCAGGCCCTCCTCGTCGCCCTCCGCTTCATCAGACTGATTACGCAGGGCCCAGGTTCAGCCGTTCTGGTCGTTTGATCAAACCTAAAATGCTGGACTAGTGATGGACCTTACTGGGTGTTCTGGGGGGGCGTGTGTGGCGGACCACTAGGGGACTCTACTCACACCCAGTGGACCGAATGTGTTACCGGATGTTTTATTGTGAAAGGTCCAGAGGACCGGATGTTGTATTGTGAAAGGGTTGATATATAAGGCGGTTTTTGGGTGCTTACCGCCAGAATTGTAGGAGTTGATTAAAGTGAAGTTCTGCATCCCGTCTTCTGTGTCGTCTCTTCACCACCTCCTACAATTTCTATATTTATCATCACAGTAATAGTGTTACACACATTATTAGTTGTAAACACTCAAAATATTGTTGGTTTAGTTTAGTGTTTACCTATAACCTAAGCATTTAAGGAATAAACATTTTTAATAATCACTTTAAAAGTTATATACTGTATTAGTGTGTGTGTGTGTGAATGACAGGCATTAACATAAAACACTTTGTAGAACAGTGCTTTATGAAGTTCAGTTCGTTTCCTTCTATCAGTTGACCGGCAGTTCTGCCACATCCAATGTGGCATCCGCTCCGACGTACTGCCGCTACGGACCAGCCCACTCAACGAGGTGTCCACTAAAACTGCCTCACCAGTTCTCTGTTGTGATCGCCCTGGAAGATGACAATAACCAGTGCTGGGCAGCACTAATCCAAAAATTAGTTCCGCTATTTCTAAAGCACTTATTAATTTATTTAGGTCTGCAATTTCAAAAGCGCTTATGTATTAGCAACGCTAGCGGGCGCTAATGCTAATGCGCTAACGTGCAAATGGCGAACTACTTTTTTAAATCCAACAGATTTGACCATTTCATGAAACTCTCAATCTCAGAAAAACCTTGTGCTATAAAGTCAGCTAAGAAATACATTTTTTCTCAGCAAAGGAATAATTGTTTTTACCGTGTTTTGTTGTGAAGTCCTTTGCTTCTGTGGCCGCCGCCATTTTGAACAGGGCAAATGGCGAACTACTTTTTTAAGCACTTTGAGATTTTCATTAATGAAAAGTGCGTTATAAATTGAATTCATTATTATTATTATTATTATTACTACTTTTTTAAATCCAGCAGATTTGACCATTTCGTGAACCGGTTAAGCTCAGAAAAACCTTGTGCTATAAAGTCAGCTAAGAAATATATTTTTTCTCAGCAAAGAAATAATTGTTTTTACCGTGTTTTGTTGTAAAGTCCTACGCTTCTGTGGCCGTTGCGGCCACCATTTTGAACAGGGCAAATGGCGAACTACTTTTTTTAATCCAGCAGATTTGACCATTTCGTGAACCGGTTAAGCTCAGAAAAACCTTGTGCTATAAAGTCAGCTAAGAAATATATTTTTTCTCAGCAAAGAAATAATTGTTTTTACCGTGTTTTGTTGTAAAGTCCTTTGCTTCTGTGGCCGTCGCCATTTTGAAGAGGGCAAATGAGGCGCTGACGCGTCGCGTAGGCCGCTGAGAAACATCCATAAGTTCACCCTCCATGTTAAAAACTCTTCGTCTGACTCTTCGAAAACAAGCAATAAGGCTGCAGAGTAACACACTGGCTGCTAACTGCTATACACGCTCTCTCTAGCCAAGAGACTGAGGGGGACGCTTTTTTGTCACGGACCACATCCGGCGCTGACAGGATATGGTCTGTTAGCAGTCGTCCGGTTGATTTAAGAGCTCGTAAATAAGTTTTTTCGTTTTTACTGATAGATAATTAGTTATTAGCGGTACTGCATTTTAAATAAAAATAGCGCAAATCCGCTTATGAATTATAAAAGTTAGTCAATCCGCTGTAACGCTGACAAATTGTTTAGGTCCGCTATAAGCGGATTAGCACTTTAGCGCTCCCCAGCGGTCTGGCGCCCACCTTTGACAATAACCAATCAGGGATGGAGAAAGATCAGAGGAGCTTTGCCATGAAATAATGATGAATAATTGTTTGAAATGTATTTAATAGTTTAACTCAGAAACCGCAGATCTGAATCCAAATCCGCCCAAAGCAAGTTTTACCTGCAAAATAGAGAATGAAAACCACCCAATCTGACAACACTGGAAACCCGCCCGCAGGAGGGGTGTGTGCCAGACAGCCATGAGCGCCCGGCTCTGTAAAAAGGAAAATGTTATTCAGTGGAAGGAAGCTGCCAAGGGACAGTAGAGAATCTGTCAAAATAAAATATAAAAATGTACATTATTAAAATTATTAAGAAATGCATCATTTAGCTACTTTACTGTAAAATCAGTGGGAGTGGTGGCGCTGAGGTTAGAGAAGGTGGGCCTGTGATCGGAAGATCGCTGGTTCAAGCCCCGGCACCGACAACATCAAAAATGTGGGTGGGGTAGGTGAAGCACCCATACCTGCCTCCACCCTCATTTACCCCACTCTGGGCCCTTGAGCAAGGCCGTTAACCCACACCATCCTCTCCCCCGGGCACTCTAGATATCAGCTCTCTGCTCCACACAGAGGGCTGTGGTAGCTCAGTGGTCTGTGGTTGTGTCAGGAAGGACATCCGGTGTAAAAATAACTGCCAAGTCTTTGTGCGACCAGTTCACTGTGGTGACCCCTGACGAAGGAAGAAGCTGAAAGAAGAAGAAGAGGAAGACTGTACTTGAAGTCCTGCACCTTTGAGACCTCTGCTCCTTGTAGCCTTACAAGCTATGTGTACATGCACAAAATTCTTTGATCAGATTGAAATGTATTTGGACTGAATAATCCAAAATTATCTTTAAGATCAATCCATTCACGACGAGCATTTACGTGCAACGGTCTTTTATTCAGAATAGAAGTACTGACATGTGCAGAGTGGTAAACGTTCCTTAAAAAACACATAAAAAGAAGTTCTACTTCCGTGATGAACGTAAACAAACCTGAGCGTCCAAAATGGACCCACGCCAGCTTAAAAAAAAAATTTTTTTAATATTTTTATTTATCTGGAGAACATATAACAATTAACAGTACATACATTTTACAAAACTTACATGACTTCTCCAAATAAAAAATTCCCTCCCTCCCCCCTCCCACACCAAACACATCTCACCCCACTAACATAACCAAAAACAGGACGAAATGAATAAATAAATAAAAATAAATAATAAATAAAAATAAAAAATAAAATAAAAAAAATAAAAAATAAATAAAATAAAAAAATAAAAAGGGGAGGAGGGGGGATAGGACGGCATCAAAAAACTAAAAGGGAACCAGTGTTTTACCCATTCATTTATCCTTCAAAATTAAGTCACATGGTAATGTGATGAGTCAGTCCCATCAGTCTGTGCATTGAGCGTGCATCAGGGTATCAGTCTGTATGTTGTGAAGACAAAGATTTTACATATGACACAAAGGGTGCCCATTTATAAGTAAATTTTTCTGAACTACCTTTCACTGTTAATGAATTTTTTTCTATTTTCAAGAATGATCTTACGGTATTAAGCCATTGTGATGTGGATGGAGGTGTGGGAGATTTCCAGGCGAGCAAAATACAACGCCTGGCAAGGAGAGAACAAAAGGCCAGGACCTCCCCCTGCTGGCGGGATAGGTTAAGTGTGGTCCCTGGAACTCCAAAAATGGCAATAAGTGGATCACTCTGAATCTGGATCTTAAAAACTCCTGAGAGTATGGAGAAGAAATATTTCCAAAACCCTTGTAAGTTTGGGCAAAAGAAAAACATATGACTTAAGTTGCAAGGTGAAGCCTGACATCTATCACACTGGTCTGGAATTGAAGGGAAAATTTTTGATAGACGGGATTTTGAAAAATGTACTCTATTTATTACTTTAAACTGTATTAATTGTAGTCTGGCACATGGTGTACTTTGGCGTATGCTGAGAATAACTTTATCCCACCATGACTCTGACAGTTCAACACCCAATTCCCGTTCCCATGCAGTTCTGGTTTTACCTGATGAGTCGGCCTCAATTGCCATAAGTTTTCCATAAATAATAGAAAGAGGAGATTTCAGATTAGGCTTCAAAACTAGGAATTCGACCCATGGTGGGTCAGTAGGCAAAGTTGGAAAATTTGGAAACCGTGATGAAACGCAATGTCTAATTTGGAAATAAAGAAACAAATGTGAAGTGGGTAGATTAAATTTAGAAGACAATTCTGAAAAACTAAGGAACAAACCATCTTCGTAAAGGTCTCTCATTGTTCTAATACCTCTCTCATGCCAAATTCTATAGGCAGCATTAGTAGATGCTGGAGAGAAAATGTGATTCTTTAATAACGGCATTTTATTAGATGGTAATACAAATTTAAAGTGGGACCTAAATTGTGACCAGATCCTGAGTGTGGAAAGCACTATAGGATTTGTAGTAACAGAGGATAGTTTAATTGGTAATGATGAATAAATAATTGAGGCAGGTGAAAAAGATGCAGAAATCGATTGAACTTCAAGTTTACACCAAATCAGATCAGGTGAATTTAACCAATAATTCAGTTTATGGATATGTGAGGACCAGTAATACATTGTAAAATTAGGTAGAGAAAGACCACCATTTGTGGTGAACTGTTGTAATAAAGAAAGTCTCATTCTGGGGGCCTTTCCATTCCACAAAAAGGAAGAGACCATCTGATCCAGGGACCTGAAGAACTGCTTGGGCAAAAACAGAGGGATATTTTGATATAAAAACAGAAGTCTAGGTAGCACATTCATTTTGATAATATTAATCCTGCCAATTAGTGAAAGAGGGAGAGAGTTCCACCTCTGAAGGTCTGATGCAATTTGGGAGACTAGTGGGGTATAATTCTGAGAAAACATTGAGGGCAGAGTACGTGCAATATTAATTCCCAAATACCTAAACCCCGAGGGACTGAGCTTAAAAGGGATATCAGAAGGTTTAAGCTTTAAAGCTAATGAATTCACTGGGTAGCATTCGGTTTTAAGTGAATTAATTTTATAGCCGGAATACGATCCAAATTTTTCCAGAGTATTTAAAATTGGGGGAAGACTACATAATGGGTCAGAAACATACAGGAGAAGGTCATCTGCATATAAGGACAGTTTAAGCTCGACGCCAGAGCGGATGATTCCGTGAAAAGAAGAAAGGGATCTTAGGGCAACAGAAAGAGGCTCAATGGCTAACGCAAACAAGAGGGGGGAAAGAGGGCAACCCTGTCTAGTACCACGCCCCACCGAAAAATAATCCGATTGGATGGAATTAGTAAGAATACATGCTTGAGGAGATGTATAAAGTAGTTTGATCCAGGACACAAACCTCTCTCCAAAACCAAACCTATTAAGAGCGGCAAAGAGATACTCCCATTCTACTCGATCAAAAGCTTTCTCGGCGTCAAGAGAAATGATCACTTCAGGAGACTTGGGGGAATGAGTTGAAAAAATTGTGTTCAATATTGTACGGGTATTAAAAAACAACTGGCGACCTTTGATGAATCCATTCTGTTCTTGTGAGATAATCAGAGGGAGAACTGTCTCAAGCCGAGTTGCGAGTACTTTAGACAAAATCTTAAAATCCACATTCAAGAGTGAAAGGGGTCTATAAGACTCGCAAGCAGTAGGATCCTTATCCTTCTTTAACAGGAGAGAGATTGAAGCCTGAGTCAAGGTGGGAGGTAGCAGGCCACGCCCGAATGACTCATTATAAACCTCGAGAAGAAGAGGGGCTATCTTATCTTTAAATTTTTTGAAAAATTCGGCAGAGAAACCATCCGAGCCCGGTGTTTTACCACTTTGCATATTATTAATTGACGCTAATATTTCTTCTAATTTAATGGGAGCCTCAAGTTGATCAGAAATCAATTTGTCTATCCTAGGAATGTCAATATTCTGAAGAAAGGCGAGTAGCTCATTTGAGTCTGCTTGTAGTTCAGATTTATACAGATCGCAGTAGAATTTTTTAAAGGTGTCACTAATGGAGACAGGGTCTGAGACAAGGTTGCCCGATCGATCCTTGATTTGCGATATTGTGTGAGAGCTAGCCTTTCGTTTCAGTTGATGTGCCAAAAGTCTACTTGGTTTTTCCCCATGCTCATAATAAGTGGCTCGAGATCGGATTAAGAGACGCTCCGCATCAGATGTTGTTAAAAGATCAAGTTCCATTTGAAGATCCTGTCGCTGTTTCAGCAAATCGTGTGACGGATTAACGGCATTTTGCCTGTCAATATTCTGAATTTTTGTTGATATTTCTGATATCTTAGTGCGTAGATTTTTATTGACATTAGCTGAAAAAGAAATAATCTGACCACGAATATAGGCTTTTAATGTTTCCCATAATAGTGAGGGAGAAATTGTATCGCTCTTATTGAACATTAGGAAATCGTCAATTGCTGATAAGATGAATTTATTAAATGGCTCATCTGATAACAGGAGACTATTAAATCTCCAACGAGGACTAGAACGGGGTTTATTTATAAAGTTTATATCAATGCTTAGAGGAGAATGGTCTGAGATAACAATCGGATAGTATTCAGAAGACGTGACTCTCTGCATTAAAGAGCTGTCAACAAAAAAATAATCTATACGGGAATAGGATTGGTGCACCTGTGAGTAAAAAGAATAGGTCCTTGTTAGTGGATTCTGTGCCCTCCATGGATCTACATAACCATTTTGGGACACAAAATCCAAAATCGATTTAGACATATTAGACTGTGTTAATTCTATGTGAGTGAGGTTAGCCGTAGGACCTTGCAACAAGTCCTCACTCCAGCCTACCCAGTAACGGGTCCTTTTAACTTTTATCCTTGCACACGAGTATTACCCGATATGTCTCCAGATTAGTTAGGATTAAGGCTGAGACGAGGTAAATTCACCCAGACTGTTCACTGTCTCCGATCTGCAATGTCATATCCTCGTTTCACCCCGATAGATAGCCTGACTTAGCAGAATGGAGTCAGATCGTATCTCACGGAGAAACATGCATTAACGACAGCCTTTACCTCTTTGTAGATAGTTATTGTTATCCGTCTGGTTAGCTTTGGAACCCAGGAAAATAAGGTTCCAGGATATTGTTTTACTCTTTTTGGCTAATAAAACCATTCAAAACCTCCAGTCATATTGTTGTTATCTTTGAACCAAGTTTTCCATCATTTAATATCAAGGTGAGTCAAATGAAAAATCCAAATTTGTACGTTTTATGTTTCTTTATTTTTCTAGTTGCAGGGGTAACAGCATAAGCACTACTTACTACAGAAAAAGATTTAATCAGGTTACAAGATTTGCATTTAAGAGAATTAAATGATTCACAGCTCACCAAAAGATGTCTTCCACACGCTGGGCCTTAATGTGTCATTAGCTTTAATTGAATTGAGTTGCAATCCAATGTATAATTTGTATAATCTTCAAAAATGTTGGTTTATTCTACAATAATCTGATTCCGATCAAATATGTTTAATCCATCCAGGTAATCTTGGTGTGTTCCAACTTGTGTTTTTATTTCCACCAGAAAAACTTGTTTTATAATCCCATCAGGAAATCTGGTTGTTTTTCTACAGAAAAACCTCCAGGTGATGCTGTTGTACTCCAATCAGAAGTCTGCACTCCAGCCGACTGGACAAATCTTTGTTTAATCCCACCAGGAAGAGCTTGTTTAATAATCCACCCAAGTAGTCTTGTGTTTTAATCCCATCAGAAAGGAAGAATTTGTAATTCAGGCTTTAATCCATTCAAGACCTGTGGCGTTGATGAACAAAACTTCAGAAGCGGTGTTCCCTTAGCTCAAACAAGCTGATAAGCCAAGACCCGTCAGAGCAGATCCCGATGCCGCAAAGTAACCCTCCTTTTGTCCAGGAGTAAACACTTTTTGAATCAATCCAATCCTCTCAAAGTATCCAGCAAATTCAACTAATTCTTCATGACTTCAGCAACTTCAGCAAATTGTACTCCATAAAAAATCTGGTAATCCTTTTAGGCAAATCAATTACTCCACAAAAGTGTTATATCCATTCAAAAATGTTGTAATCCTTCATTTGTTCTGCGGTCCTGATGAAAAGGCCTTCCTTAGCCGGCCGGAGCCTAAAATTGGAACATAGTGTACTTACAGAAACAACTCGCCCGCTGCACTCCTGACTCTCTGCTTTAATTCATCAAAGCTTGTAGTTTTTTCAACAAAATTCTTGGTTCTGTCCAGTTGATGAGGTATTTTCAGCAGGATGGAGATAAAGAGTACACCGTGTTTTCTCAGTTCTCAGTCCAAGGCCAGTCAGCCTTCAGTGGGCAGATCCTGCTCCGGGGTCGGTCTCGGATGACCCAAAACAGTAACTTAATTAATAGTTGAATTAAATCAAAAAGAATTTGTTTGTTCCACAAAAAATCTTTTCAAATCAGGAGAAATAGTATTCCACAAAAGAGCAGCTTTTAATCCATCATTGGCCGACGAGAGGCCCTCTACAGCAGAGCGGAGATAAAAAGTACACCGTGTTCCACTAACATAAACAGCCTTGCAA
>JBBPBX010055048.1:0-14041 GCA_038048925.1 Garcialebias charrua | reverse complement strand
ATATTAAAATACACAGCACAGAAGAGCAACATCATCAGGCCAGGACTCTGTGGTCTACACTCATCTACAGGTCAGAGGTCACTCCTTCAGGGATGAAGATGTTCACATCCTTGATAGAGAGGAACGATGGTTTGAGAGAGGAGTAAAGAAGGCCATCTTTTTGAAAACAAACCGTCCTTCATTAAACAGAGGTTGAGGCCTCCGTGTTCAACTGTCCCCCTCCTACAATACTGTTATTGCTAGCATCAGTCATCTATGAATAGCAAGTGGACATCAGGGCACTAACGACCAAATATAAGCCTGATGGTCCTCTTTTAGCATGTGAACAGCTAGTTTTGAATGTCACCAACAAACTGGTTGATCTACTATGAGAAGGGTCATGTATAAAACTGAGTTAGTTGCAGCTCCTCAGACTGAAGAAGTCTTGAATAAAATGAAACATTTAAACAAAGAAGAATCCATCCAGAGGACCTGACTCAACCATATTATTTGTATCTATCTGCATTACTGAGCATGTGTCAGGACGTTACTGGTTTTAAATGTGCATTAAAATATTGTTGATCAACAAGTTTAGTTACGAAAAGGTTTCACAATTGGTGACAATGCTTGAGTTACGCTCTTTATAAAAATGTTTCATAACTTTCTCGTAAATGTTTCATAATTTTTAAGGTTGCTTCCTAATTTTCCCTTAAGGTCAAATCTAAACCAAGAAGGGGGGATGTGGTAACAAATGACAGATCAGGGTAAGAACCTGAAAGTTATGCACCATGACTCATGTTCCCTGAAGGAAGGGAACGAGGTGCAACATACTTGCTATGGGAATTGCGCCCCCGCGTGATAACCTGAAGGAATATACTCACGCCTTTACGGCTAGGGCGTCACCGCCGCGCCAGAGGCCCCGCCCTCTGGGTACTTAAGCGGCTGACGCCTATCCATCTTCCTCCAAAATTGCACTTCACTGAGCTTTCAGCATTGAAAGGGCCAGATATGTTGCACCTCGTTCTCTTCCTTCAGGGAACATGAGTTATGGTACATAACTTTCAGTTCCCTTTCAGTCTGGTCTCTCGGTGCAACATACTTGCTATGGGAACGTAATCCATTCACGTCCTTGAAATGCTCAGTAAAATGCATGCTAGAGTGAACATTTTCCCTTGACCAGCAGGTATCTCAAGGCTACTTTCTACTGTGTGTTAGAAAGGACAGCCTGAGTGACGTCACACGCAGTAGCATCCAAACTGTAATGCTTTGCAAAAGTGTTTAATGAGCTCCAGTTCGCAGCAGCGCAGATGTCTGCAACTGGTACACCCTTGAACAATGACCAGGAAGTGGCCAAGCCCCGAGTGGAGTGAGCGTGCACTCCAGAGGGCACCTGTTGACCTTTGCTACTGTACGCCCTTTTAATGGTCTCAGTCACCCAATGTGAGAGGCGTTGTTTAGATAGGGCCTTCCCGGTAGCAGGTTCTACAAAGCAGATGAACAGTTGGTTTGTTTTTCTCCATTCGGCTGTTCTCTGCATGTAAGTGCATAAAGCTCTCACGGGGCAGAGAGCCTTCAACCTTTCCTGTTTCTGAGTGAGGACAGGAGCAGGTGGGAAGGAGGAGAGATCAAAGTCTAGACTCCTGTGGTTCAAAGTCAAGACCTTGGGAGTGTATGCGGGATTAGGCCTTAATGTGACCTTTGACCCGTCAGGGGCGAATCTGGTACACATTGGATGTACAGACAATGCATGGAGGTCACCCACGCGTTTCGCCGAGCAAAGTGCCAGGAGTAGAGCGGTTTTATAAGATAACAAATCTATCTTAACCTCGCTCAGTAGCTCGAATGGGGGGTCACAGAGAGCCCCCAGGACCAGGCCAAGATCCCAACCAGGGGTCAGGATCCTGCTGGGTGGTTTAGTCCGAAGCACACCTTTCATAAATCTTATTATGATTGGATACGCTCCAGGTGTCCTGTGTCCCCAGCCTTCGTGACAGGCTGAAATAGCTGATAGGAAAACTTTAATCGTTGAATAAGAACAACCTTTTTCCAGTAAGTCCTGAAGGAAGGTCAGGAGCTGAGCCAAGTCGCATGCATAAGAAATAATATTTCTTTCTGAGCACCAGGCTTCAAAAATATGCCACTTCTGTGCGTATAGAGACTGTGTTGACATAGCACGGGCATTTTGTATGGTTTTTACCACATTTTCCGGCAGGCCTGACGCCATCAGCTTGTTCTTTTCTGCCAACAAGCTAAGATTTTTGGCAGTTCCTGGCCTAAGCGGCTGGACTGCCCCTTCTGGTGACATAGAGGCTGTGAGCCCCTGGGGGTCAACCAAGTTGGGAAGAAGGCCTCCTTGCCGATGTGCCATCATGTTGCTCTGCTCAGGGGTAATCGAGGGTAGATGCAACCTGTCATCCTTATTAGACAGGATTGGAGCAGAAAGTCTTTATTCCCCCTCCAAGTTTGGGGTCATAAGACTGGGAGACTGCAAGTTTTGTAAACCAGCAGATCTCTTGACTACAATCCGTTTTCTGAAGTGGTCCAGTTTACTGGACCTTGGCTTTAATAGAGCGTCGGAACCAGGTAAACCGATCGGGGTCTGTGTTTCACCCGTTGGGAGAATTTCGTTTGAAAGCAGAGCTGGATCAGCACAGAGATGAAGGTCACGTGCTGTCTGATTACTGCTTGGACATTGCGTGTCCCTCATAAATAATAAAGGGACAACTGTAACGTGAGAACGTGGAGATGCTTCTTTTGGTTTGGCAGACTTTAGATTATTTGGTGATAAAGTGCCCAGTCCCCTTCGAAAAACAGGAAGAGAGATCTGATTCAACTCTGATTTGTTTCCATCCATAGCAGCTTGAACTCAATTGCTGCTGTGAAAGTGTGAAGTTTGTGGCTGCCTGTGGGCATCTGACGTGACCCCCCCATCGTTATATTCTGTCAGCATGCCTCCCTGAGATGCGGGCATGTCACGTGTTTGCCCAGTTAGCATATTGGCTGCCCTGTTATTCACAATGGAGCGGGGACTTGAGCATGTGACCCCCCCTCACCTGTCTCCGTGAGGGGTGTAGGGGCTGCTTGCAGACGCCTCTGTGTCTGTTTACTGCAGACAAATCGGAGGCACCCTGCTGGGGTTCATTGATTAGGCTAACACTCCGTGGGGTGTGAGGAAGGGGGGGGAATTGCTCCCTCCTCTTATGGTGGGTGGCAGGCCAGAGGGACCTGTTCTGCTAAAGTTATTTGTGTTTTGGTTTTTTGAGAGTCAATAAAACAGAGGAGCTGTTTTATGAGCTTTATTCGTGCTTATTTGCAATGACGTACATGATTTTATGTCACTCACAGCAGGGAAAGCATGATTATGATACATATTTACCAGCTTTTTGTACTGTGTTACAAATAAAGTTTGGACTTAAAGGGATCATTCCCAGTAAAGCGTGGACGGGTGATTGTGTAATGTGGACCTGGTTCTTCAGGCACGTCTCTGTTTGGTGTCCCGGTTCGCCGAGGAGGCCCTGTGTCTGACCGCCTGGCGGGTAACCAACCTGTTTTTGATCCATGTGTGTTTGGTGCAAGGTAGACCCGGCGGAGGTCTCTGCCAGGGCTCCTCCTCGTACGCTGGCCGCTTCTGCGGTGGGGCATGTGTTGCCGAGTGGTGTCGAGGCTGCGCAGGTCTGACTCCAGCAGACTCCCTTGGGGGTGCAAAGCTTCTCCGGGGAATGCCCACCCGGAGAGCTTCGGCCTGTCTGCACCTTTGGTCCAGCTTGGTTTGAATTCGCTCCAAAGCTTTACCAAATAATCCCGTCGGCTCTATCGAGTGGTGGAGAAAAGGCACCTTTTGTCCCTCAGGGAGATTTGTTAAAGTCATCCACAGGTGGCGAATCGCGATGACCACTTCCGTCATGCCTCTGCCTTGAGCAACAGCTGTCCCCATCATGCGGAGTACAAAGTCTGTTGCCCTGCGGGCTTCGTCCAGCAAGTCGGCGGCTGCCTGCTTGTCCGTTGTTACCTGCAGCTGTTGCAGCTTTTCCGCTAGGTAAGCCTGCATCAACACGGACGCGTTCATGGCACGCGCCGCGAGTCCCTGAGCTCTGTAGCACTTCTCGAGTAGAGACGCTGAAGCTCGACAAGCCTTGCTGGGGAGAGTTGGTTTTGTCCCGGATGACTTAGGAGCCAGGTGAGACGCTAGTGTGTCCTCAGTCTGAGGCATGTTAGCTATTCCCACCTGACCATCCCGTCGATGTCGAGGAACTGTGAAAGGGGAAGGAGCATGGGGGCTCTTGGTTGAGTCCAGGTGCGCGTTAGTTCTGTGAGGAAGTCCGGGAACACGGGCATCCTTTGCCTCGTGACGGCCTGCTGCTTTGAGTAAAAATAGTTTCCTTCCAGCCTCGTGACCTGTTGACGAGGCGGAGGCTCGGGCCATGGGATGTGTAGCGCGTCCGCTGCTCTGTGGCACAGGTCGAACAGATCAGGGATGGAAAAGTCGGTTTCTGGGAGCACAGATACCGGGGTCTGGGAGAGATCTTCTCCCTGATCCTCCAGTTCGACGTCTGCGTCCTCTGCTGAAAATTCGCCCGAGGCTGAAATCGAGATCTCGTCCTCGTTCATCATACCTCGGGTGTCAAACTCGACTGTTAAGTCCACCATAGGAGCCAGCACGTCAGGGTTGTCACCCCATTCGACACGTGTGCTGTCGTGTAGAGCCATGTGCTCGAGCTCCGGCGTGGGAGTGAGAGGCTCCGTGGTGTCTGCATCCGTTGGTACTGTTGAAGTGCCCATGGCTTTGGCGACGAGGTCAACCCGGTGCCGCAACACTGCATCCAGCATCAGGTTGCAGTGTGGGCAAAAGTTGGGTGCATCCAGCGCTTAAACAGCGCTGGATGCACCCAACTTTTGCCCACACTGCAGCATTCCCAGGCAGACTGGAAAGGCCTCATGGGTGTCCGTCGCCGCGAGGGAGAACCCGCATCTGCTGGGACAGGCGCGCGAAGTTGGGCTCACCGTCCCGCTGGTTTTCCTTTGAAGTCTCGCCTTTCGTTTTCCTTTCTCCGGAGGCATGTCCGAGATAAGGCGAGCGAGACCTTCCAGAATCCTTTTTCTTTTTCCTTGAAATGTCTCCACCGTTGCGTCGCTTTCTCTGGCTAGCTCGCTAGGAGTTAGCAAGGTAGATTTTTTCTTGTGGCGTAGTTAGTGCCCTCGAGCGAAGCAATCTGTAGAGAGAGGAGAAGAAAATACTTTGGGGTTAAGAAAATGTGCCGGACTAGCTAAAGCTAGTCTAGCAATATGCAGGAATAATTCTCTGTGCGCTCTGTGCAGGGAGCAAGCTCACCTCAAGTTGAGCGATGAAGCAACAGAGAAGTCCCGTGAAGAGGTAGTTCAGGTTTAGCGAGGTGAAGGGCAAAAAGCGGAAGATGGATGGGCATCAGCCGCTTAAGTACCCAGAGGGCGGGGCCTCTGGCACGGCGGTGACGCCCTAGCCGTAAAGGCGTGAGTATATTCCTTCAGGTAATCGCGCGGGGGCGCAATTCCCATAGCAAGTATGTTGTACCGAGAGACCAGACTGAAAGGGAACTTGTATGTGGGTGTGTGGTACTGGGTGAAGGTTGAGAAGGAGGACAAGCCTTAAAGAAACGTCTGCTCTGCGTCTCATTTCAATAAAAATAATGTTTTAGGTTCATGCACCTAACAGAACCTGTTGGATGCACGTTTAGCTCCTGCTGTCAGTTATTCTGAGCACATTTTCAGTTGCTACAATGCACATTTTATTTGTCTGAAGTAACTCTTTTGTCTAACTGAAGCTAAGTAATAATAATACTGTAATAATAATAACACAAAAAATTGCATTTCCTATGAAAATGTAGTGTGAATGATTATTGCTGAATGATTTTTGCAGGAAGTTGCTGAAATGCTACTTGAAAATTATCATAGCTTAAAGAAAGAAGTGAACGAGCACAAAACAAAGAAAACAGCTGAGAAATAACTGAAAATAGAGTAATTGCAGAAAGGAGGAGAAAAGAGGCTGAAATTAATAGAAAAATGTTAAAAGAAGCAGATCAAATTCAGCTGACATGATGGTGGCAAAGGGCCGTGACATCCCAGATGCAGAGGAGTTATTCAGGGCCTTGAATGAGACAAATACATCTGTAAAACTGTTCTTTGTGAAAGTGAAGATGCTGAGGAAGCAATGGAGAAAATGCCAAAGCTGATGCCAGCTGTTCCTGGAACCATGATAATTCACCAGGTCATTACTCTGGCTCCAGGAGAACTGATATTTCATGATGTAAGCTGCATGTGCACAACACAAAAGCAGTTTAACTGCAAGTGTTTCAACACCCAGTGTTTTAGTTTTGGCCCAAAGATAGAAACTGCTCTACCACAACAAGCCTGTGGGAGAAATCCAGAAAAGGAATTCCAGTGGGAGAGTTCAGAGCTGAATGGGAAATGGTGTATTCTCAAATATGTGACTGGCCACAGCAAAACCAGGAACAAGTCTCCCCTGGGTCATTTTGAGTTATTTACAGAATCTGAAAGTGTGGGTTCTAAGCTATCCGATGATGCCAAACACATGGCACTCAAAAAAAAAATGAAGAAGATACAGCCATTTCAATGTTGGCAATCTGCAAATAAGATTAGGGAGAAAACAGGCCTCAAAGTTTTAGAAGAAAGTCCCCATTCCTGAAGTGTTACCTGGGGGTGTTAACTATTGCTGTTCATTTACATTAACTTGCCTTAACCCCAACCCCCAGCACTGACTGTCAACACATACTCTACCTAGGAAGGCTTTCAAATCTGCATATTATTGGCTGAAACCAATAACAAGCAGTGTGAAAAGCTCAGAAACCAGCCAAACAAAGACCGCATGTTAATCAGCGGGTGGTTTCCACACCCCCGATATGCAAATCTCTGCCGGCTCGTTTTTACTCTGAAAACAAGCTGAATTCTAACATCAGTTCAAACACTTCTAAAGTGTTTTTTTAAGCATGGGGTGGTTTCTTCACAACTTGAACTAGTATATTTAGTAAAAAAACGATTTTCACTATTTTCTCAGAATTTGAAGCTTTTATTAATTTTTCTCAGTTTGAGTGTGAGAGACTTGTTCCTGCTTTTCTCGTGGCCTGTCACATATTTGACTTTATGTCACTCACAACAGAGAAGACATGATTCGTGCATGAAACAAAGTCACCAGCTTTTTGTACCGTGCTACAAACAAAGTCTGGACGTGAAAAGATCATTTCCCTTACCGCGTGGTCGGGTGATCGTGTAAAGTCAAGAAGCGGGCCTGGTTCATCAGGCACGCTTCTGTCTGGTGTCCCGATTCGCCGAGGAGGCTCTGTGTCCGACCGCCTGGCAGGGAACAAATCTGTTTTTACTCCAGGCGTGTTCGGTCCGACGTGGGCCCGGCGGTGGTCTCTACCGGTGCTCGGCCTCGTATGCCAGCCGCCAAAGGTGGGCACAGACCGCTAGAGAGCGCTAATCCGCTTACAGCGGACCTAAATTATTTGTCAGCGTTTTTGTGGTTTGACTAACTTTTATAATTCATAAGCGGATTTGTGCTATTTTTATTTAAAATGCAGTACCGCTAATAACTAATTATCTATCAGTAAAAACGAAAAAACTTATTTACAGGCTCTCGCTGGCTCTCGTAGCTGCTTTTTTCCCCCATTGGTGCAAGTACACCGGGAGCAGAGAGGAGGGAGGGGGAGCAGCAGAGGGGAGAACAGACGGATCTACCATGTAGGCAAATGATGCCGTTGCCTGGGGCTCCCAATCAGCAGGGGCCCCGGCCCCGCCGCGCCCCGGCCAGTCACCTACATTGCTCATGCTTGTTAATGTACATTTAACATAAAAATAATTATAGTTACGATGAAAACGATCATTAAAAACGCAATACAAAAACCGGTCGATTTCTGTATCCCCCTACTAAAAATGGACTATTCCATCTTGACATCTTCCGGGTCAGAGGTGAACTCGGGGGCTAATTCTGTGGCTAGCTGGTTGCGCTCGGTGTGTTCATAAATCATGGGAGAACCCCGCTGTATCAAGCTAAATTAACGCGGCCGGAGGATTGTATTCTGTGTTTTGTGTCGACCACTCGACGGTGAGTCGTTCGTTTTATGTATTTGGGTTCCTTTTATGAAATAGAAATGCGGTGGCGAGTCTGGCGACACGCCCATGTATTTGAGATTTAAAAGTGGTCTTAGGGATTAAAAGATCATTCTCATTTTGTTAATTTCGTGGCCGAATAGAATATATATACGTAAAGTATTAAATAAATCCTTTGATTTTTGTAATTTCATCCTTTTAGGATCATTTTAGTTACTTTTCATTAAATCTGTTGACTGCCTATAGAAATTTTGATAACAGTTTAGTCCTGTGTATAAAGTAATGCTAATTTTTGTTTTGTTTATGACCTTGTTTAGGTCAGGGTTTTTTTCACCCCCTGTTCCCACCCAGGATGGCAAGCAACCGGATCCCCGCAGCTGTGCGGTAGGACTTAAATTGCACCAAACTATTTGTTTTTTTCTGGACATATTACCCTGGATCATGAACTACAAACTACCAGATTATTGATTGATGGACCTTTAATCATCCGGGATTCAAGAACTGATTTAAAATAGAAAAAAAAAGAACTCTTGGGTGTAATCAGGGTCTGTTTTGTTGTGTGTATTTTGTCTATTGGTTATACTCAAAGAAAATGATTATTATTACAAATGTAGTGGACCTACCCAGGGTCAAATTAAGGTTTTTGAACTGTCCAGTGATGACCTTTACTGACCTCTCAGTAAAGCAAGACATTTACTACAAAATCATTCATTTAGCTATAATCTGATAACATAGTCACCAATAAGAGACTATTTCTATCTTTGATTTTAGGCTGATGTGATCAAAAGAATAACTTTTGTCATTTTCATGATGTGTGCTTTTAAGCTGTGTTATTCTGTGAGGTTTAAACTGTGTTCACTGCTGTGTTTAAAGGTGAAGTCTCGGGTCACAGAGACCGGACGGTTTTGTTTAGAAGTGTTAAAGACACTAATCCAAGTGTTTTCCTCTTGGAGTCTATGAGTCTGCCCTTTTCCTAAACAAATCTCCCTCTGCCCTGGCTGTAACCTTGGGCCTGATAAGGCAAGTGAACTCCTCTCTTTGTTCCTGCTTTTTAAGTTCTAACTGTGCGAGAACGCTTCAGAGTTTGTTGGGAATTTCAAAGAGATGTGAACCTTTCCTTGGGCCTGATAAGGCAAGTGAACTCCTCTCTTTGTTCCTGCTTTTTAAGTTCTAACTGTGCGAGAACGCTTCAGAGTTTGCTGGGAATTTCAAAGAGATGTGAACCTTTCCCAAGAGCTGGGTACGTTTTGGTCAAGAGCTAACGACCTGCGTCTTCAGCTAAGGACTGATAACAGGCTGTTATGAGTCCACCTCGAACGAGCGTTTGTTATTCCTTCCTGGAATAAATTATCTTGAGCCAAGAAACCACGACTGTCACGACTTCTGCCGACGAAAGCGAGTATCACCGACACCGACAAGGTAAACACGCGTGGAGTCCAGCTTGGACTTGCGGGACCGACGACTCGTCAGTCTAAAGTTGACCACAGCTCTTTACCAGAACCAAGGCGGACGTCTTAAGGTAAAGGAGCAGCTGTTTGCTTGCTGGAGGTGTGATGATATCTTAGCTGGACGCGTACGGAAGAGTGTCATCTGGTTTCATAAATGCAAGATAAACTTCCTCTCTTAACCTCCCAATTCTTCTTAAATCTTTCCTCCTATTCTTTCCCCTCTCAATCTAAGCTGGAAACTATTTTAAGTTTAAAGAGCCCTCAGACTAAATATGTTTACATCCAATATTGAAGTCTGTTGTGTTAAATTTAAGTGTGCTGACGTATTAATTTGAAAGAAAGTGAAATCATGTCAATCAAGTGTAATGGTGTTAATTTAGTTGATTTATTTTAAATAAATGATAGTGTCTCTTTGACATATCAAACTAAGTTAACGTCTTTGTCACTTAATGGCTCTGTTTATTTATCCATCATAAAGATCACAGAAATATTGGGTAAACTGAAAAAGAACAGAATCCGTGAATTTACTATTCAATCTGAATAAGTAAATTAATTAAGGTAAAGAGGTCAGTATTAATATTGACCTCCTCATAACCCCTTACATCTGGTGGCCTCGTACGTGGTTCTGAAAGTTTATTGATAAAACTGTGATCTCTCGTGAACTGTAACGTCATGTTTGCATATTGGGATCCAAGTTTTAGACTCTAACAGATTAATTATTTTGGCTGGAAAAGTGTTCAGAACGATTGCAGGACTGCAGTTAATGACATTTGACGCTGAAATTGTTATTTGTTCAACTTTTGAAACGCTATAAGTAGTTTGGTGGGGATCTGTCTCGCTGTGTGGGAAGTGTTTGGTGGTTCTGATAAGGACCCGGTCCAGATTACGTTGCACAAGCTGAGGCAATCTCACTGCAAAATGACCGCCGAGTCAAATTGCCTGAAAAGCTAATTTAACATCTACAAGATTGCTGTGCTGGTATTTTACATGTTGGAGCAGGTCATAGAAGCATATTACTGTTAGAACGGTGTCGGATAGTGGTTCTGAAACCCGAGTTCTGCTCCTTTAAAGTGGACGGAACCGACCTGAACGCGGCTCCGAGGGAGTCCGTGTCGTGTTACAGTTGACGTGCTGGTTACTGAGCGTAGCTTAGTCGTGCCTGTTTTAAATGTGATTGCCACGTTTCAGAGTTTTGGGGAGTTAATTCGAAGCGTTTGAGTTGGTTACGAGTCTATAAAGTTGTGTTCTGTTGTGCTAAGCTAACGTTAAAGAGCTACGTGTCCTAGTACACGTTTGTTTATGAGCTGTGATTGGATGAAACGAGAGCTGTGAGCTGTCAATCACTCGTGGCGAACGCTGATTCGCTGTAGTGGGAACGCACGCCGTTGCGACCAACCCACTTTGTCGTCATTTCCGGTACTGCATTGGGCGAAGGTAAGAAAACTTCATTTACCATGAACGCTTGGAATGAACTACAACCGCTGTGATTGATTGGTTGACGTCACGTATCTGTGTAGCGAGCTCCGCCTCGCTCAGCACAGCAGAGCTGGTGACGCGCTGCGTCGACCCGCCTATTTGTGTCGTCATTTCCTGATGCACTTTGAGTGACAAGCAGACCCAGTTCACACACACACGGTGAAAAGTGGTTTCACTAGAGTTTAAAAACTCATTTAAAGCCATCTAAACTGTCTAACAACATATATTTGTCTCTGACAAGACCGCAGTTCGAGCGTTTATCACGAACATACTAGAAACTAACTCTAAAAGGTAGTTTTCAGTTAAATACTGAATGAAATAAATCAGTCTCCACGTGATAAATTAAGACTCAAAGCTGCCCCCTGTTGGTTAAAAGACGTTGACAGATTAACTTTCTTGTCTTGAACCACTTTGGACATGTCTGCCTGCCTGGGAGGAGTCGACGAGGGACACGCCCCCAGAAACCATCTTGGCTACAGCAAACTGGTTGGTCCACATAAGTTGCTTACTTGGTGGGTTAACTTCAGTGTGCTTTGGACTACTCTGACTGAGGAAGCCCTCTGGAGTGAGGGTGAAACGTTTCTGCTAAAAAGAAACTGTCCAGATGAACTGATTGAGAATGAGCGGATTTGATACCTGGACTATTGAGAATTAACTTTCTTGTTGACAGATGAGTTTTCTCAAAAACATCATAAAGAAGTCAGCATTTTTATGGTGAGTTACCAGCTTTTAAAATTGTTCTGTACACAAACAAAAACTCCTGTTTATTCTAAATACAAATTTTAGAATAACAGAGGTACAGACAAACAATTTATGCTCATTTTAAATACTGAAGAGATTTATAATGACACTCAAAAGGGAATTTTTATTTGATTTTCAAATTAAATAAAAATAAAAAAAATGATGGAGAACAGAGCGTTTCCACATTAAGCTCTTCGCATCTCTGAATTTTAAACAGAATTGTTGTACATCTGTACACTTTTAGTTAAAAATGGCATTTTTAACGTTTTTCTGTGTAAAATTAATGACTCCAGTTTATTTTAAATAAAAAGTTTAAAATAACAAACAAAATTACATTTTTCAATCCAGATAACTGCGGCAACTCAAAAGGTTTTACTGAAACTGAAATACATTCTCTTGGTGCAAAATAAAACAAAATCTGCTAACATTTTAGTGTTAACATTGCATTTATTTGTAATCTTTAAAAAGGCGTTTGAGTGAAAGACAGAAAACATTAAGCGTGGTTTAATAGTAATTGTTTTAAAAAATAGGTCTATTAAGTTAATACGGCCACGAAGGCTTAACTTACCATATTTTTCATTGAAGGTAAAACCTAAAATAAATAAAAAGGTACTGAATGAATGAAAGACTTGTTTATAGATTACTGGAATAAACCCAGGAAGCTGTTTTAGTTAAATAACTCACCGCTAAGAAAGCATTTATTTGCATACACTATAATAAATACCGTCTTATTGATTCAAACAAAATCAAAACTAAAAGATGGGAGATAACAATTATGATGAAGCTTTACAGCTGCTCACAGCAAAGCTTGAATTGTTGAGGCATAATAACATTCGCAGAAGAGAAATTTTTCAACAAGAAAAACTTAAGTTAAAACATGAGATCAAACAAAATCAAAACAAAAAGATGGGAGATAACGATTGTGATGAAGCTTTACAGCTGCACACAGAAATACTTGAATTGTTCAGGCAAGATAACATTCGCAGAAGAGAAAATTTTCAACAAGAAAAACTTGAGTTAAAAAGTGAGATTGAGCAATTAAAAATAAAACGGCGTGCTATAAATGGTTTTGATGTTCGTCAACTCCCTGACCCGATCTGGTTAAAAACAAAACCAGAGCGTGAACTACATTACCAAGAAAAGGTCAAATCCCACTCGCTGGAGCTGGAAGGGACAAGTTCATCAACTCCCTCTCCTAAAAAAGGCGAGAAAAAACATGTTTTTCAAACTAACAAACCACAACAGGAACCTGCCCGCTGGAACAATGAGCCAGAGTGGCTCAGACAAGACCCAGAGTACATAAAACGATTTCAAAGGGGGGGCGCACGTCCTAAAGATAAGAAAGATGGTCACAAAAGTATACCATATCACAAAAGGGGGTCCGAACAGGAACCCCCAGTTCAAGGACAAGCTCCTCCTGCCCCTGCACTGCGGACTGGACAGTCCGGGAGTAGCAAAAAATCGCAGAAGTTCCAGAAAAAAGGGAACATACCTCTAAGCTCTGAGGAGATAGTGGACATAAGTTGGTTGTTTGAAAACTTGAATGATACAGAGGATGACCAAACTGGTACATTGAGTGACCTTGTCTTTGATAACTCAGAGCACATGGATAACTCAGAGCACACAGTTAGTGACAACAATAGCAAACGACAAAGAGAAAAACTTCTCAAAAAAGGCCTTGAGTTACAACATCGGTTTAAACAATCAATGATGAAACAGAGCGCTGTAACTGCTGTTGAGGCTCACATGCAAAACAAAACACCCACTGAGGTGTGCCCAGGTCAAAAGGTCGTATCCCAGACGCAAAAAAGCGAGAATAAACACCGTCGTCTCAAAGGTCCTCTGACCTCAGAAGAGGCAGAGAACATGCGTCGGTTGTTAAAAGAGTGGGATGATACTAGCGAGAATGAACACTATCGTCTCAAAGGCCTTCTGACCTCAGAAGTGGTGGAGAACACGCGTCGGTTGTTAAAAGAGTTGGATAATACTAGCAAGAATGAACAAGATTTTCAAACTGACATACACCGAAATGTTGGTACCAGTTGGAACAGTGACTCAAAATGGTTTAAAGGGAGCCCCGCCCCTGAAGCACCTCAGATTGAAAAGTCTGAGACAAGCAACGAACCACAAAAGGTAGGTGTTCACTCTCTAAGAGACCCACAACGGTTCAGATCGAACCAGATGGGTGAAAACCGAGGTCAATCGGTGGGTGGACTTCAAAAGAAATTGAAGGATGAGGACCTATACTCATGTAACTATGCGTCGTCCCAACAGCCACCCCCGAGCCTTGGAAC